>WAAD01027370.1:0-18592 GCA_013389945.1 Fregata magnificens | reverse complement strand
ATGGCAGTAGTTAATGTAAACTGAAATGCTTTGCTATATAACCTCCCCAAAGTCAAAAAAAAAAAAAAGGTGGCAATATTTATAAATATAATGAGCTATAACCACCCACCAAAGTAGGCAATGAACTGCCTTCAAATATCAAACGTGGCCTGATCTGACAACTCAAGAGGGAGAGAAGAAATCAAGTTAGCTGCTCAGTTCCTGGCTAAGATTATCAGAAGTGTTATAAAAAACAAAGAAAGAAAAGCCAAGACAACAAAATAATGTGGCAATTCCACACAGTTCTTCAAATACAAACTGTAAGACTACAGTGCTATATGCTTAGTCAGATAAAATATACTTGGTTTTAACCTATTACAGTCAGAAAGCACTCAATGTAGCTGGGATGTAAAAATGGTTTTTTTAAATTAATACATGATATTTGAACAAGACCTGTGATACAGCTCATTCAACAGTGCCACATACATGTTGTACAATATCTGATATTGCCTTGCAGATTCCAGCAACGCAGCAGACCCGAATCTTGGTATTAATCCATATCCACCACTGCATGACTGGCCTTGAAGGATTAGTCCGTTTGAAAGATGAGAAAGGAACAAGGTAAAGAATCCTAGAATGAACAGAGATTCCCTGGGATTTATTTGACATTAAAAGATATTCATGGTCATAACAGTGGAAAGGACCCTCAGAATCCCAACAACGTTATGCAAGTCCAGCCATTAATTTATCAGGTTGTCCCAACACCAGGGTGAATTTTAAATAAGGTAAAGAGTAAATCTTAAAGGATCAAGTAACACAACAGAAATCTGAGTCTACTCTTGGCTTACTTAAAGGCAAGGTTTCTCTTACAAATGGAAAAAGTATTCAAGGGTCTTTCAGACTTGATTGAAGAAAAAGACATTTCAAATATTGTTTACTGAAAACATGAGATTCTAAGAAGCATTTATTGTTAACTGTTAGAATAGCTCAACGGCATCATAAAAATGGGAATTTAGAGAAAAAGACAGGCTCTTTGTTTCAGAAAGAATTAGGCTGAGCTTTTTGTGACACTGGTGCTCAAAACGTTACTTCATATTTCAGGTAAAGATCATAGAAACGGAGTCTCCAAACCGTTCTCTATGGTAAACCACACAGCAGCAACAAACTGCTTCCCTAATCATTGGGGCTTCTCATTTGGCTGGATATTTACAAGATGTTTCACTTGTTTAAAATAATCATAGAATCACAGAATCTTAGAACCGTTTAGGTTGCAAAAGACCCTTAAGATCATCGAGGCCAACTGTTAACCTAATACTGCCAAGCCCATGTCTAAACCATGTCCCTAGGCACCACGTCCACACGTCTTTTGAATACCTCCAGGGATGGGGACTCAACCACTTCCCTGGGCAGCCTGTTCCAGTGCTTGACAACCCTTTCAGTGAAGAAATTGTTCCTAATATCCAACCTAAACCTCCCCTGGTGCAACCTGAGGCCATTTCCTCTTGTCCTATCGCTTGTGACTTGGGAGAAGAGACCGACAACAGCATGTAAGAATCTAAAGAGATAATGGAGTTTCTAATTTTAATTATTTAGCATCACTTACACTTCTCCTTTGGAAGGATTTAAAACCTTTATTTTTTTACTAGAGAAAAATATAGCGCATAGAAATGTATACTCCATATTTTTAGCTATCGTGTAAGATATATCTCATTTATTCTTGGTTCTCATGCTCTCTGCTCTGATGTCTTATTTATGACTGTATTTATACAACTGGTTCACTAGAAAAACAAATATTGTAGCAAACCTGGTAAAAGTTCAGGGCAAACATTAGGCTGTGAACATCTGTAGATGACAAATATTATTGCAATTATTCTCATCCTTCTAATCTTCCTTCCTATTTTTTACTATACAGAGTTGTATCTACTCTTAAAGCAGTTTACAATCTTTCTGAGCAAAGGGTCATGTCTCCTTAGATGTTCTACGTTATCCTGTCCAGTGGAGCACCACTTCCTGATTGGGCATGTCGGTTAATACAAATTATTATTGTTCTTATTGTTATTTTATTTAACAATGCAGTTGCAGACCTTTTAATAAAGGACTTTTCATGATGATGAATTAGAAAATTACTTCGGTGGATAATGAAAGGAAGCCAAGTCTATGCTTGCAACAATACACTAAAGTTTAAAGACTGGAAGAAAAAACAGAACATCACATTCATCTGAAGAGAAAAAGAACAGAAAAAAGCAAAATATCAGTGGCCACTTTATACAGGTTATGTTCCCTTATAACTCCCCATCCAAGCACTCAGCCACCCTAACAATGGCAGGTAAAAAGATTTAACAAGATCTCAACCCAGAACACCTGCAATTCTGAAACCAAATCAGAGCTGAGCCCTGATCATCCCAGTGTGGATGAAGGGGGAAGGGAAGTGTCTCTGAGGATGCTTTTCAGAGAGTTTAAGGGTACTACTTGTTTGGTAGAGGTAAGCAGGTTGTATATATTTCTTGCTGGGGAACTGAACTTTTTCTCTCATGTTTTGTCATATAAAAAAGGTGGTTTCAAAACCATTGTCATCTTATTGTTTTGTTAGGAAAGACCCCGATCAGTGCACTTTTACTGTGTTTGCCTCTTGGAATATCTTCTTTTGACAACATGATTCATATAATTAATTTTAAACCTTTCTATAACAATATTTTAACTTCCTGCATAGAAAAAAATGATAAATTCAGACACTTTTCTTTTAGACTCAAAAATTTCTGCATTAAACACAGATTTCCATTATTACTGATCTAATAAGTCCTATTCTCATCTGGGCTATCAGCAACTCAATAAGTAATTACCATTCACCTTAGGCTGTTCCAGTCCATTAGACCAATACTGATGACTCAGGGGAGGCAATAAATGAAGAGCACAAAGCTGATGAAAGAACAGAAAGTGATGTGAGAAAATGCTGCAGCTGCAACTCATGCCCCAGTGCTATGTTTACTGAGAAATGTTCAAATAATATAAAATTGATATGATCAAATGTAGAATAAGTTTGTGAGTTCAATGGTTTATTTCCTTGTAGCGCTAAATATAAAAGCTCTTCGCTCTGATGTTACAGAGGAACATGAGACCTGAATTTATTACCAATCTAAGCATAATAGAGACTACTGGAAGCAAATGGCACAGTTTCATCTGTACAAGTCACAGGCTCTGCTCTGTCTCTGAAGACTAAGAGTTACTCCAGGGAGTCGAACACTTGTAGCTTTGTAAGTTAAATTGACCCCGATTCTTTTCTTACCCAGACCAATGTAAAGACGGTGTCTGCACAGTTATGCTGCTGCAGGACCAGGTCAGAACAACACCCAATGACTCTTGGCTGCTTATGAAGGAAGAGTGAGAGACACATCTTAGCGTACCTTTGCACAGGTTGTAGCCCGTGTCTTCCCAATATTCTGCCCTCTTCAGAACAGAGCAGAAAAGGTGACTGAGCAAGCCAAGTTCTTTATTGAGCTGCGCATCAGGAGAAACAACAGTCACAAATTGAAAGAGGAGAGGTTCCAACTGGATGTAAAGAGGACTCTGAGGATATTAAAGCACTGGAACAGTTTGCACAGAGGGGTTGTGGAATGTTTTACTTGGAGGTTTTCAAGCCACAACTGGACAAAGTTGCAAGCAATCTGGCTGAATTCAGTGCTGACTCTGCCTTGAGCAGGAGGTTTGACTTGAGACCTCCTGAGATCCCTTCCAGCCTGAGTAAGTCTGTGTTTCTCACATATGATTTGTCTTCTTTATGAAAAGATAAATCTTAGCAGATGACTGAGATGCCATCTCTGTCGGTATGCCATACAAATAAATGTATAGGCAACGTCAAGTGTCAAAATAAAATAACTTGGCAATGAACTTCACACAGAGTTTTCAATCCCAACTCTTATATTGAAGATTGCATGTCACAGCATGTCCAGGGCTTGTGATTCACTGATTTGTTCTCTTACTGATGTTTATATAAATGAATTAAAATTACATAACCGTCAACAAAACATTTACAAAGGATTTAGACGGTTTTGCTGACTAGGGTAGCAGCGTAATAAATACTTCTAGATAAGTGTCCACAATTAAATGGACAATCAAATACTGAAATATAGATAGATAGATCTATCTATACATAGATCCCAAATGCGGACTTTTGTTTGAAAAAATATAGCCTGGTTTCTGTGAAGGCTGTCTTTCATTACACAGATAATTTTATATTTGATTTCTCTATTCCAGCTGGCTCGTTAGTTTAAGTAAAAATAATGTTTAACATTCATTTTATTGAACTCTGTCTCTTCAAATCAACATAAAAGTTATAGCAATAATGCTTTCCCTATAATTATATTTTTCTGGAATAACCTAAATCAATCGCAAATTCACAATAGTGATTAAAGATGGGGTATTTCTAATATCAATATTTAGTGCTGATCATGGATAAAAATATTTTCTTACAGATTCCTTCATCAAAAAAAACTTTTGACAATTTGACTACCTCAACTAGCAAAAATCTTCCAAGAATTTCTACAAAAACTTCTATCAAAGAATCTCAAGATTCTATACAAAGCTTGTTTACATTTTCTAAAAGTAACCCTCTTCAAAGTAAAACACTTTGAACTATTTTTTGCGATTCTTATTTAAAATAATTTAACTTTTTTCATTCTATAGGCAATTCAGAATTGCACTTAATTTGCAGCCAAACTCACAGATCATTTAGAAACCATGTGCATAGACTAATCTCTCTCTAACGTACATTGTGTATGAGAATGATCACAGCTACCTGCTATTGTTTCTTACCCATGGTTGACTCACCGTTCTTAAGTAGCTAAATCACACATAACTAATAGAGAAGAACTAACTTTCTAATACAAGTTGTTTACACAGTATAATTATGCCTATGAAGATCCAAGTTTGGATTCACAACTGTTGTCATACTGTCTTGTCCTTTAAACATCTGCAAGCAACAAGTGCAGCTTCCCAAAACCAGTGAACTTACCTAAACATCCTTGCCACCGTACATATTCCCCAGTTTCATTAGTTTATCAGGCTATGAAAGAACTCCCAAGTAAAGTAAACATTATATCCCCATTTTACAGACAAAAATCCATGAAAGTTTACAGGATCAGTCAAAACTTCTTTACAGCCTTGCTGGTGACATGCATTAGAAAATTTTTAATGAGTTGATCTGTAAGGAAAATGTCTTTATTAAGATGTGTTGTTGCTCTCTCAGTGGCTAAATGATTGTTTCCAGAAGCAATAATCAGCTACTGATATGAAAGCACCCAGTTAATTAGCTAAGGGTTGTACTATTCGAAGAAGCTACATTACTCAGTCAACCATGGGAAATAGTTTTATTTTACAATATTATTAAATGCAGCTTTTGAAATTGTTTAGCTGGTAATGCAATTCTTGAAATACGTCTTTGACTAGAAAAATATCTTTGTTGGTTCATAACTGCAAAAGAAAACACGCAAAATCTAGCAGCTACGTTGTTGTGCAACAAGATTGCTTCTTTTTACTCCTTTTCAGCTTTTAATTACTGTAATAGAGACTACAATAATCTCTAATAAACAATTATATAAAATTATTGGACAGTGAACTGAAAATCAAAATGCAATTAAAGTATTTTCCTTGTTATATTTCATGCAGAAAGTGGTGTACAAAGTGTTTTTTAATATACAGCCTTTTAAAACTGCAGTGAATCACTAAAATGTGTCAAAGATCAGTAATAAACCTTGGTTTAATTACACATAGAGAAAGTTCACACCTGCTAAGATATTAGTGTCATAAGCACAGGGGACTTTTGTTTGTTTACTTAAAAAAAAAAAATCTAGATCATCAACTGAGTGAATAGCAGGAAAACAAGATCTGTAAATTTTAACTGTGAGATTTATCTAATCTAATATACTGATCTAAAACCTCTCTAATGAACACATAAGATCTTTCTGTGGGCCACGGAGAGAAAGTGGCAACCGAACAGATGAATTCCCCTTCTCTACTTCAAACCGTTTAATGATGGAACCTAGAAATGCCGTTTGGCAGCCAACTGCATTGACCTTAGAACCAGCCTGGACCATAAGTTTAGTTTAGACACCTTTTATCCTAAAGCGAGGCTGGAACATCAGACTGGAAATTTGTTTGTATACCATTTATTTTGAAAGTAAAGATGGATCTAGACCACTGTGACAAGTACATTTGGAAGTGAAAATAATTTTGTCATCTGTAGTTTAAAATACTGGCAGAAGACTCGGTATACAGCCTAAACATTGAAAGTTTTTCTAATGTGTTTTTTTGCAAAACTGTAAACATTAAGTAATCACATAGCAATACTCATGCCTACACAATAATCTCTAAGGATTTCAAGTTTCATTTTGCTTTATACAAATACATACACATATATATAAGAATGTGTGTGTATAGATCTATACACATATATATACATTTTTTATCTATATATAAAAATGTATGCATATAAGACGTGTGGATCCAGATGCTGTCTAGTTGAGCCAATGGATAAATAGGCTTCATAGCCAGTGGGACTGTAAGAGTGAGAGAGCGAGGAATGCTTTCCATAACTTTCTCTTCTTCTTTTGGTTTTTTTTTTTTTTCCCCCCTGAGAAATCAGAAAATATTAATTCCTACTCTTTGCTTCAGTTTGCTGCTTCAGACTTTTTTCCCTCAAAGCTGCAAGCACAGGTCAGCTGGAAATCAACAAGTGAAAAACAAAATCACAGAAATACTCAAGACCTTTGGCCAAAGGTCCTTTCTAAATGACACTCCCATGGCAGAGATAGCCTGCAAACAAACCTCTTACAAACCGCTCTCCATGAACAGCAATTTCTGAGAACTCAACAGGGAACTGCTGAAAAGGACAAAGGTCCTGTGCCAACAAATTTGCAAAAAAATTTGCATAACAGACAATGTAACAATTCATGCCCAGGTTGGAGAAAATGATAAGAAGCAGAAAGAAAGAAAAAGTGTGAAAAGGAAAGTTTGGCTCTTTGATCAGCAGAGCAGCAGTAGATGATTTTACATTCAACTTCACTTAGGCCAGGACCGTTTCTACTAGGTATCCTGTCATCAAGCACAACAGAAGTCTCATTTCTTGTGGAGCTATTCAGCAATCGCCTAGGGAAAAACCAACAAAAATGGAAGTTTCTGGACTGGAGCTCATCAGGGGAATGCCTAACGTAGTAAGCGAACTCTGTAAGGGGAGATCTGAAGGTACAAAGGTAAGTCACCGATAACAAAAATAGACAATTTTTTTCACCACTGCTGTGGCATGACAGCAAAGAGAAAAGGGAGCATTACAAAGAAGTGAAAAGTTATCATAATCTCATGTCACGCACTAAAAAAGAAAGGGGGGCTGGCAGTTTGACTGACAGCTTCTGAGATGTCACAGTTCAACAACAAGTTACTGGGGAGTAAAAAAAGAAACAAAAACTAGGAAAGATGAGCATGAAGAGAGGTTACACGAGTCCTGTCTTCTTCCCTCCTCCCTCTTCATCCAGAACAGACATTTTATATGAATTTCACTAAAAGTAATACATGAAAAGATAAGGGAAATGTAAGAAAAGATACTCATGGAGAAGTGAGGACGAGGAAACTTTTGTATATTGACTGTAAATTTCGACCAAGGAAGCAGCACTTTCAAACACAGCACTTGCAGACACTTATAAGAAAAGATCAATAATGACAAAATGACATTTTGATTACAGTCAACTGAGAGGAAAAAAGATCTTGACACAGTTCATGGTAGCAGGAAAAAGTAGGTACTGGAAAAACGCCAAGCCATTTAATTTAGAGCTAGATTATGCCACCTTCTCCTTACACTATTCCACAAACAGTAGAGCTAAGATAAGGGGCAAAGTACTACTTAAACTGAGAAGGGTGACTTGATTTACTTTACAATTCTGGGAGGTTTCCAAATCTGAAATAGGCTGTCAGCTTGTTGATAAATTATAGAACGTGACAGGCAATATTTGGTTTGGGAACTGTTCTCAAAAATACCTCCTCCTTTAACCTCTCTCCCTCCTTTTCACTAATCCTGCATCACCATTACCACAGGCATACAAAGGTAGTAAGAAGCTTTCTTTAGGGCCATCATCAGCTGTCAGCCAAAAGAGTAGCTCAAAAGCAATTCAAGGTGTTCTCAGAAGCCTCCAAGTGTTTTGGATTCCCTTCCGTTTAAGTTTTTTTTTTTAAAAAAAATCAATTGATTGTTTGCTTATTACCTCTAGCACATTCACATGAGTGCCAAATAAGCTCTCTTCATGCAAGAGAAAATGGAGATCAACTGCTAAACTCATATTCACCCTGTTCAGAAATAGCAGTCATATCCAAGAGGCTGGGCACAGGAACATAACCTTCAAAAAGACACATTGCCAGATGGAAGACAGAAAATCACCAGAATCATAGAATCACAGAATCATAGAATGGTTTGGGTTGGAAGGGACTTTAAAGATCATCTAGTTCCAACCCCCTGCCATGGGCAGGGACACCTTCCACTAGACCAGGTTGCTCAAAGCCCCATCCAACCTGGCCTTGAGCACTTCCAGGGATGGGGCATCCACAGCTTCTCTGGACAGCCTGTTCCAGTGCCTCACCGCCCTCATGGTGAAGAATTTCTTCCTAATATCTAATCGAAATCTACCCTCTTTCAGTCTAAAGCCATCACCCCTTGTCCTATCACTACATGCCCTTGTAAAAAGCCCCTCTCCAGCTTTCTTGTAGGCCCGCTTCAGGTACTGGAAGGCAGCTGTAAGGTCTCCCTGGAGCCTTCTCTTCTCCAGGCTGAACAACCCCAACTCTCTCAGCCTGTCTTCACAGGAGAGGTGCTCCAGCCCTCTGATCATCTTTGTGGCCCTCCTCTGGACCCGCTCCAAAAGATCCATGTCTTCCCTGTGCTGAGGACCCCAGAGCTGGACACAGTACTCCAGGTAGGGTCTCATGAGAGCAGAGTAGAGGGGCAGAATCACCTCCCTCGACCTGCTGGTCTTGCTTCTTTTGATGCAGCCCAGGATACGCTTGGCTTTCTGGGCTGCGAGCGCATATTGCCGGGTCATGTTGAGCTTTTCATCAACCAACACCTCCAAGTCCTTCTCCTCAGGGCTGCTCTCAATGGGCTGATGGGGTCCATCTGTCAGAGAAGGGGAAGAGCATCTTCGGTCACAGGCTTGCCAAGCTGGTGAACAGGGCTTTAAACTAAAGTTGCTGGGGGAGGGGAACCTCAATCCATCCCACTCCTACCAGTTTGATGCCAGTGCCAGCAATAGATGCCCAGACCCTGGAGAAGGATCACAGGTCAGCAGGAGAGCACCTGAAGAGCAGCACAAAGGAATTCCAGCCACTCCAGCCAGTAAGTCAGCTTCATCAGGGGCCCAACTTAAATGCCTCTATGCAAACGTACGCAGCATGGGGAATAAACAAGAGGAGTTACGAGACATGCGCACGCCTGCAGGCCTATGATCTTCTTGGCATCATGGAGACATGGTGGGATGGCTCCTATGACTGGAGTGTTGCAATGGGAGGATACAGGCTTTTTAGGAAGGACAGGCAGGGGTGACAAGGAGGGGGCGTTGCCTTCTATGTCAATGACCGACCGGAGTGCACGGAGCTCTGCCTGGGGATGCATGAGGAGCTGACCAGAAAAGGGGAAACATAACTCCCATTTTTAAAAAGGGAAAAAAGGAGGGGAGGGTTGGTGAAAAAACTACCTGCGCTCCAGAGTCCCTTAGCACCGCTCCCAGGGCTCTGTAATCCTTCTTGATACTCCTTAGACCGCTCCTGGCTGTATCACTGGTGCCCACGTGAAACAACAGCAGCAGATAATAGTCCATGGACTGTACGAGGCTTGGTAGTCTCTCGGTGACATCCCTGATACGAGCCCCCGGTAAGCAGCACACCTCTCTAGAGAGCACATCAGGTCGGCAAACGGGTGCCTCCACACCTCTCAGAAGAGTCACCGACTACTATCACTCGTCACCTTTTCTTAGTTGCGCTGGTTGTTACACAGGGAGCAGATGGGGCTGCCTTAGTCAGCGCCAGCATCCCCCCTGGTGCAATGGGTCTTTCCTCTTCAGTGTGCAGAGCGGTGAAGCGGTTCTGCGAGGGCACCTCAGGCTTCGGGGGAAGCCTCTTCCTCCTGCTGGTCCTTGCCGTTGCAACTGTCTGTTCTTCTGCATTATTGCCCCTCCTTCCTTCTGTGTGTGCCAGTGGGGCAGCTTTTGGCTGTTTGGCCATGGACTGTGGGTCCATGGCAGACCATGCCTGGAACCAGCTATCTGACCCCTTCTCAGCCTCCCTGATGTTATGCAGCCTTCCCACCACCTCCTGCAGCTCAGCCACCAGCTGCAGGAGGTCCTCCTCCTGGGCACACCTTTTGCAGGCAGGTCTGCCGCCTGTCCTTGCCTCGGGAGAAAGGTCTAGGCACGTCCTGCAGTCTGTCTGCACCGCAGCCTCTCCCTTCAGCAGCTCCATCTGGGTGGAGGCATTGGTCACTGCTGGGGTAAATGGTGCAGACTCCCCAGCCGGAGCTGCAGCCTTTGCTCTCCGATGAGTGCCCACCATTCTGCCTTGAGGCTCAGGTAGGACGAGTGCCCTTGACCTGTGCAGATGGTCACAGAACGGTGCCTGGTTGTTGGGTTATATGTACTTCAAGTCTCCCACTCGGCCAGCGGAATGGGGCTTGTGGTCCCTGGGGCTGCCTTTTGTGGGAGTAGGGGGTGGCCGTCTTTACTCCTCGCCCTGCCGACTCCTCGTCAGCCGCTCTTGTGAGAGTTGCCGGCTCCTGGCAGGTCTCTGCACTCCCCTGGGGTTTCCCCAGCTCAGGAAACTCCCCTGTACGCCACGATCCCCGACTCTGCTGCGGAACACGCCTGCACCGGAGCTGATCACCTCTGCGAGTGACGATCATGAAGCTAAATTACTTGCTGCAGACAATTGTTCTTCCGTGTTAATTCAGAATTTGGGCAAGATGCTCAGTGGCTCTATGCCAAATTAAAGCCCCAGCAAAGATCCCACTCTGCCATCTGCATGATTCAAAAGAGCCAAGAGTCTCATGCTATTGGTACCTATATTTATAAACGTATATTTAATATAGTAAAACAAACAAAAAAAAATGCAAGGAGGTCACTGTACTCCCATGACACATTTGGAAATATTCAAGTACTTAAATATAGCTAATGCTATTTTAGATGCCTAAGGTATCTGAGACATCCTGCACTAAATGGTACAAAAAGAGTAACACCTTTATAGTGATGTCATGGTTATTATGGTTCACTGTACACATTCGAATTTTATAGTCCCAGTACCAAAAAGACACTAGAACAAGGGCAGGCTTACTGAAGAAAAGTGGAGTAGAGAGACACAATAAAAAGCACCAATTTAATAATATTCAAGCTCAAGAAGGAAGACCATGAATGAAAGAAGTCCTGTTTAGAAAGGAAAGATTCATAAATTTGAAACTGTGAGGTCATCTAGACTGATTAATTAGCAGACCATTACATTATATTCATTTATTCACGCAGTCTTCCCTATATTAAATCCGGCAGCATAATTTTTACTGCCATCAAAATGGTATCCATCCACCTTCCCAAGGAGAAGTCCACAGGTAGAGTTAGGACTGATAAACGAGGAGGGAAAAGTGTGGACAGATCGCAAAGTAAACGAGTGTACTGAGAACGGACAGGGCTCACATTCTCATAAATAAATCACATTACCACCAGCAAGGAAAGACTTTGGGGAACAAAAGGAGTAAGGTAAAAAAATCCCTCCAATCTTTCCCCATGCTCACCAGCAAAACTGCTGTACCAGAAAGAGATTGTGCCCTGGGAACCTGTGAGCCATAACAGATCCGCAGCGCTCACAACCTAGGTCAGAGGAAAAGCTACAAAATAGATGCATTAATATTTGTGCTTGATTAGTGGTTTTGATGTTCAAATCAGTATTAAATGTTAATGACTTAATCAGCAACGGAAAGAGATATAATTTGAATTAGTGCTAGTTCTTGACAAGGAAAAAAATTTAATACAGAGAAACTAAGTGACTTTTAAGTAAAGAAGTCATAGCAGTTACAATCATGGATCTAAACCGTGTGAACTCTAAATACGCTAAAATCAGATTCATAAGATTTGGATTCAGCCCTTAAATTTGTCACATGCTTCCTGAACTGGGAAAGGAAATCATACCCAGTTTAACGCTTTAGGTCGGGGATAATATTTCAGAAGTGTGTGAGACAAAAGCCCTGAGAAGCAGAGGGCAAGACTTCCAAGACACATATGACTCAGAAATGGAAATCAATACGCCGCGCACCCTAGGCTTGTACGCGTGACCTGAACCAAGCCATTTCTCCAATCTAACTGAGCTTCATTATAAAGCACATATACTTGATGTATAAAACAGACTCCAGCCAAACTCATTTATATCATTATAAATCTCAAGATAGTAATTAGGGAAGAAGAAATACGGTCACAATAGGTACTACTCCTGCATTATTTCATTATGTGTAACACATATTAATGCATAGGTTCTCAGCTAGGTGAAGGACACAGAAGAACAAACAGGCTCATGGGGGTCAGAGTCATTCTCATTAGTACTGCTGTGTATGTGGGCATCCTGCATTAGACAGAGCTGATCTCAACACATATTCCTGCAGAAAGCTAGGCTGAGATTTGAGACAGATGAAAATCTAGAAACCTGCTATATTCATGCTTAAGCAGCACTTACTCCGCAAAAAAGGTGCTCATGAACTGAGATTGCACACTACTGCAAATGAATCACACAAGAAGATCTTATTCAACTGTATAATCTACCAGGAAAAGCTGCACCACATGAGTAATATTTTGCAAAATTAAGGTCTATACTTGCTGACCAAACTTCAAACTAGGATCAAGTAGCAAAATATTAGAAAACACTCCGAGAAATCAGAATCATTCATTATGAGGAAAATATGAAAACAATGCCCATGATTTTTTCAATTAGAAACTCAGCATGTTAGCTGCAGTGTTAATACACTTATAATTAAGCCTGCCCATTGCTCACAGTAGATTTGTTTCACATTGCCTATAACACTGCCAGACTTCCATTGCTAGAAGAAATTTTTCCCATACCAATGTCTATATCTATTCAATGTTTATAAATTCCAGATAACTTTAGTTCAGCCACTTGTGAAAACAATTTTAAGAAAATAAAGGAATGCTTTACCCACACTTAAAATAAAAATCTTTGCAATCATTTAATTAAAGAGTTCCAGTTGCCTCCCTGTTTTGAAATAGGGATTTGAATGTAGATCTTGGCTTGTTCAGCATAACATCTCTTCTTTTAGACTTCTCAGTCTGGAATTTAAAGCCTCAAAGCTCGTTGCTTTCCTCAGTCAAACAAAAAACTGTGAAAATCCACTCCCAGTCTGTTTCATCTCAATGAAGTGGTGGATGCTCATAGTACATAATGATCTAATACCTCTACCAATTATTTCATTTGGCTTTCTTAACCACATGCAGCTTTCCCTGAACCTGCACTCCTTCTACCTCACTTCCATCAACATAAGGTGTGTTCTTTAGGTATTGTCTGGGCTTGATTTTAAAACAAAATATTAGCACAAGTTAGACAGCAAAAGTTTGTCTAAGACATTTTTAAATCCTAATATAGGCAACACACATTGTTTTAATCTATGGTAGGGGACCAGCTGAAATTAAATGGTGGCGGACAGCTACAATATAAGCTTGGCAAATTCAGGTCACAGCTGAAGCGGTGGGCTTTATTACCGATCACTGGCACACATAATTCGCACTTATTCACCCACATAAGTTAGTATCTTCCCTTAAATCCCAGAAACACCCATCTCAACAATCTAACTTGGAAGATTTTAAGCAAATAAAACTCATAACAGAAGGAAGATAAACAAGTTTCAGCTTTAAGCAGATGAAAATTCTTGCCTTAGTAAGGACTATGTAACTGAGTACAAACAAATAGTTTTAGAATTAATTTTATGGTAACAGTTTGCTGTGACACTTTTGCAGTTTCTTTACATTATTTTTCAAAAGGAAAAGAACAAATGATAGCACTTCCCAGAGCTTCAGTGAAGGTTGTTCTGTTATGGCTTGTTTCATTTTGGTTTTAATTTGTAAAAAGGTTCAATTCTTTGTACACTGTAAATCAAATTAAGGCCTGCCTGGGGACTCATCATCCCAAGCATCTAATGAAGAAAATACATCAGGGCTGATGCAAATTTATTGGATGATTTTTGCACAAAGGAAACAACAAAATAGCCAAGAAGAACCACATATTAATGAGGAAACAGATGATATTTAATTAAATAAATATTCTTGGCAATGCTCCAAGGAATGAAATTATATGGGTGTTGGACAGCCAAATTTTGAAGCAGGTTACTAAGATTTAAACTACATTGCTCATTGTTTTTCTTTCTACTTATATAGCGAAAGTACCAAAGAGACAGAGAGTTCTTAGAAATCGGGCATCTAAAAGCATAGTAATATCACACATTCTCTACTGATGGTTACTTAAGAGCTTCCTTGGGGAAAAAAAATCAATTTTTGTTAACTCTATATTGATGCTTACTACAAGTATTTTCATTCCTTCCATAAAAATAATTAATCAATTTCATTATTACAATAGTAATGTAAGCTTATGAAAAGAGGTTAGAGAATTTTAAGAATTACTTCTTTGGAAGGCAAACTATGGGGGGCTTTGATTAACAGGAGTCCTTTTAAGTATTTTAGGAATAGCACAGCAATATGACACACTGACAGAGAACCTAGGTTGTGATGTAGACAAGACAGAAGACTAATTTTCTATTTCATCTGACTATGGCTGAGTCTTGTGACTGACAGGTTACAGATAAAGACCCATGCAAAGGTTCATTGAAGTGAACCTGCGCAATAGAAATTGAAATTCTGTTGGTCCTCACGTGTACCTATTTTGGCCTTGGATCCTCGACAGGAAAAGGCTGTAGCAGAATCTGTAATCAGGGTCTCCATGACAAACCAAATTATTTAGTATTATTATTACATATGGAGCTCGTTTATGTTTCCTGGGGTTTTTGGCTGTCGTTTTATTTTAATTAGTGAGATGGAGGGGGGAAAAAAGCTTTAGCCAATGACTGAAATGACCGTCCTCATTGAGGATAGTGGGTTTTTAGTCATGGACTTCAATTTAATCCTACTTTATTCTCAAAGTAAAAACAATAGAAGCGTGATACTATTTCTACTGACTTTTGACTCTATGCCTGTAGCATTTGGTTTCTCAAATCACTTCCAAATCGTGAATAGCATTAACCATCAGTAAGGTCTGAATAGCTAGAGAGTCAGTCGTGCCCCTTTTGGCAGCCAATCACATAAGGAAACTGCCATCTTTAGTGCAATTAACATTTCAGGAAATTCTCTAAAATGTATATACGCTAGTTTTACCCACACTTGCTAATACACGCCTTATACAGAAATCAGTAATGTCTCCCATTTTCTTTTAACTGAGTTTGTAGTTGGAATCAACCAACATGAACTCAAGTCACCCGAGATCATTATTTAACATTTTCAAGTACATGGTTCCCGTCAACAGCACTCGCGTAGTTCATAGATACTGTTAGCAAACCTGTATCTCCCAGGACTTCCGACTTTATGTGCAAACTGTGGCTACAAGGAACAAAGGCCACAGAGACAGAATTTGATTTTTTACATTCCTAAACCCAGTGGTTACGTTTAGGAGAGCAAGTAATTCAGTTCCCCTGAAATAAATCAGTAAACAAGCAGTTGTTGATAAAGTCCCTATCTGTATATTATCTGCAGTACAAGATGCTATTTGGGCTAGACTTACTCTGATGCTCTGATTGCGTTTGTGTATGAAGCTGCCTGAAGGTCGGTCACTAGTTCAGATTTTATGTTCCAATATGATGAGTTGGCTTAGTTTCCTCCAAAAGGAGTCTTAGTGTATACACCAAACCAAACCGATACACAGAAAGGCGGGATAACTGGAGGATTCAGTTTAAAATGACGCTAATGCTGCAAACAAATTTTAGCCATTCTTTTCTCTCCCCTTTCATCTGATATCCATTTAGCAAAATTAGAAAATCCATTTTTTATGCAGATGAGCAAACTTTTGTTATTAATTTCATCCCAAATTGCTTACGTTTTCATTAGCAAATACAAACACAGAAAAACATTAACAATTCGATAGTCTGCAAATAGTCTGTGCTTCAATTCCATAAGGTAGTTCATTACCCTAAACAAATGGCAGTTGTTAAGAAGCCTTAGCAGAAAGCAGAAAAATCATATAGAACTAACATTTGCAGGCAAGCGCTATAAGCGTGTTTCTATCACTTCCATTAAATTATGTAATGGCCTATTCTTCACCATTACTCCACCCACATTTTTTTTCCTGGGACTGTTATTGAGCTTTAAAGATTTATATGACAGGTTTGTCAGCAAATCAGTGATATTTTCAATCTTCCCAAAATCACAGTAATAACCCGGACTGCACTTGGAACTAAAATATCACATTATTCCTCTTTTTGCAAGATTCATGTTTATTAGTCCTCTCAACTAAAAGAGAGTGAACGGCAGTCCATCGTGCCTCTTGAAAACTTTTTACAATGATATCTCACGGAAGAAACAGACTCTGTGTGTGCATGGCAGATAAAAGGAATATTCATCTTGGAAAAGTTATCGATAAACTATCTAAGAAAATGCAAATTCTAGTTTTCATTATTACTACTCATTGAGATTGGGCATGCTCTTGCTCGGAGCTGAGCAATCTGGCTCTAAGCCAGTAAAGCACTTAAGCATTTTCTTATCTTTATGCATTGAAGTCAATATTACTATTCACATGCTTAAAGTTAAGCATGTGTGAAAGAGCAGAATGTTCAGCCTCGCTCCAGACTGAACCCACCAGAAAAGCACATTTAATGGAATATGGAAATATAAAAAAAAAAAAAATCCTAGGCCAG
Source organism: Fregata magnificens (assembly GCA_013389945.1). Taxonomy (NCBI): domain Eukaryota; kingdom Metazoa; phylum Chordata; class Aves; order Suliformes; family Fregatidae; genus Fregata; species Fregata magnificens. The sequence continues at coordinate 1,644 of WAAD01027370.1, read as the reverse complement.
AATGTTCTACAGATTGAAATAACGTTCATTTTTGAATAGTTCTATTCCTCCAAGATTTGCTCCATTTCATCAGGTTGACAGTATGACAGGGCGTGTGTGTCCAACAGAGGAGAAAGATTTGAGGATTACAACTCAAATATTATCTTATAATATTTATCCCTCTATCTTACAAAACTATTAAATGTTAGGGACTCAATCCATGCCTGATGTAACTCCGGCTCAAATCAAAGAGTTGCAGCAGAGATGAAATTAGCTTTATGTGTGTATGAGCGTGTGCTTTTTCCATAGATGTTGCTAGACTTCAGGATGTTAAGCTTTTGTAAACCTCCATTAAAGAGCTTTTATGAACTACTGTTGCAGTTTCCATAGAAACAGCAGATCATAATTTCTGTGAGAATATAAAACCTTTTTCAACACATTTGATGGTAATTTTCTCAAAATGACCTCCACGTAATTAACGTGATATCTGACCCCTGCTTTAACATTATTTTCTAAGAAACAAGCTGTATTGCTCCTTCAAAAATCTGAATGCGTTGTTCGTACCAAGCAAAAAAGACCTTGAAAGTTTGGGATCTCCTCAAGCAGGTATTGTATATGTGGCCAGTTCATGTTTCTGCTTCTTTTAGCACATTTCTCTGACTTTGTGGAAGACTACATATATGTGTATGACCTCTGTGCCTTTGCAAAAATAGCAGTCAGAAACCTGCGAAGTGAAACCAAATAAAAACTGAGTTGTCCATCTGTCTAAATCCCACTGAGAATCCCTGTTCTCAAAGCTTAAGAATTTATTGCATGATTTGCACACAACATGAAACACTGGTGATGAAATTTCAGTGATCGCATTCTCTCTCTGAGCAACACTGCCTTTCTGGAAATGCTGACTACAGTGCCAAGAGAACAACAGACCTTTCAGAATTTTACATTATTTTCACAAGATGAAAAGCAAATGAAGTCAAACAAGATTTTACTTTAACCCCACATACTTAATTGAGATTATTAATTTCTATTTACTTCAAGAATTGATTAGAATTTGATTCTGATGGTGGTAATAGACATTCACAATTTTGGAAAAGTGCTATCAAACTTTGGAATTTAACTTTAGAAATCTATTGCTGAAAACCTTCTCCGGTTCTATTTATCCTAAGTCTCTATTTATCCTGATCTACTCTCTCTAATTACAGGAGTGGATCATTTTTCCTTCTTTCTCCCTTTCATTGTTTTTCAGTATTGCAGTTTTGTTCTCCTTTCCCTGCTGCTCTTTTTACCTGACGATACTCTCCCTCTTTGCTTACAGTTCTGTATTTGTAGGTTTTTTCAGTTTTTTCGTTTCCATGAGAAGATCTCATGGATCACCTCTCCGTTTTCAGAGATTCATTTCCTAGTTATGCACTTCCACTTTTTTTTTATAGTTTTACACAGAATGGCACCTTTGTTCAAAAATGAGTAAATGTAAAAAAATCAAATGAAAGGATGCTGCTTTCTACACCAAAAAATTTGGAAGTCTTCTCCAAAAGGGGTTATTTGCATATGCACATCAATATATGAAAACTACCAGCTGATTAAAAGTATCACGGAAAATATATCAATCAGAGTGTCTCCTCAAACAATCTGGACTATTTTGTATATTTATTTAGACAAATATAT
>WAAD01027366.1:47620-140617 GCA_013389945.1 Fregata magnificens | reverse complement strand
AGTTGATCATGACAACTCAAGAGTCAGAGAGGAAAACAGGAAGTTCTAAAGAATGTATTACCATCTTTCAAGTGGCTGTGTACTTTGCCTTAAAAATTATTGTAGCATAACAGATACGCAGAATCGCTTTTTCCTCAGTTACTGATATTGATCAGATGGGCTATAAAAGCAAATTTTCAGGTGTTCTTCATACGCATGTATCATCTTGAATGCATGCTCTGCCATGAGTCGCTTCAGAATTGCAGAACTTACCTTCTTGTATATATGGTCAGCATAGCAAAGATAAGAACTAACCATGAAGAGCATCCTATTTGTCAAATATTACATCAGGAGAGATGATGAATCCAGAGCAACACTGACGGGTTTCTCAAAGCCTTCAGAAGCTTCAACCATATAGAGTCCATGACCTGGAGAGCAAAGTGGAAATAACAATAAAACGTGAACAGAAATCCACTTTGAAGTGGAAGTTGACCTGGAGAGTATTAGTTGTCAGCCACTTTAAGTTTAATTCCTATCTATGTGTTCTCTTATGAGCAGCTATTCTCCAGATGGGAAGCTTCGGTGTCAAGTTCTGTTGGGACTATTTCAAATGCATTATGTATACACTGAATCATAATCACGTTTCAGTCAGACAAATGGTTAAGAACACATTTGAAATAAAAGTGAAAGCAAGACAAATTTTTGATCTAAGGAATAAACGGTAAGACAAGAAAAAATGTCTCAGTTCATATTTGAAACTAAAAAGAAATTCACCAACTACTAACATGAAAAGTTATATATATTGAAAAGTCAAGTTATTTTATCGTAAGATATGATAAAGGCAAAATGATTCACATATCACCCTGACTTAACCATGTAATTATTATTCTTTATACCTGAGAATACAGATCATTTCCACGTTAGAGGTCTAAAAACCTGGAGGAATGTCACCTGACATCCTCATCTCCATTTATGCAATTTTGCTTAGGAATTTTGTAATGAACTTCTAATTTACATCAACCTGAAATAGCTAAAGTGCCAAAGATCTGTTTTAATACATATTTTAGTCTGTGCAAATCTGGAGGGTAAGTGAACGATATAATGAGTATCAGAACAATCAAACTAAACCCAGGATACCTGCTGTAAGACAGCCAACACAGGAGATGACATTGGCCCTTTTCTCTCATGCTGCTCTGCTCTGGAATCAAAGGGGGCAGAACACCGCATTGCCAGTTTTGCCAGATTCAGAATGCTGGCCGATAAAGCAGCACCATATTCAGGGAATCTACCCCTAAGCCAGGATCTATTTATCAATACAAATAGCCTATATTTTTTACTTGTAAATACCTATTTTAAAACTTATTAGACAAGCCTAGAATGGATCTGACCTTCTGCTATAATGTACCTTGAACAGCCACTCACTCTAATATAGAATTAATTTAAGGCACTGGAAGCATAGATCTTATTCATTGGTCTGGATCTACCTGTAAGAGAAAAGGAAATTTCCAAAACATCACTGCAAATACAGCTTGAAAATCAGGATGATAAGTCTATCCTGCATGAACGCTAGCTAGTACCAACAGGACAGGGAGCAATGAATTCTTCTAAACTGAATCCTAAATGTTGTTGACTAAATATGGATTCCAAAGGGGACTGTAAAAAGTGGTAATTTATCTTTAAGTCGCTTAAGAGATGCTGAGTTTCAGATACCAAAATAAAATTGCCTGAGAGTTTCTTGCTGATACTGTACATATTCCAGATTATGACAAAAAAAGCCTCACCCTTATCTACCAGATTTATTAAATCGAACCTAAATCTATGCTCAGACATTTAAGGACTTGCCATTCATCTTCAGTAAGTCTAGGAAAACATTTGCATCTCTGCGTCTCTTAGCACAGGCAAGGAATTCCACCACCCCCAAACACCCTCAATCTGCAAAATGTGCCTATGAATTAATTCAAGCCTTATGAAAAAAAGGTATTTGTTTCTTAAGAGCAGAATGTCTGTGCAGAATGCAACAGACTCTGCGACAACAATAGTATCTGCTTAGGTAAAATGTCAGGCAAAAGGATGCACTTCATGCCACCACATACCTGGAACAGCACATAGTGCCTCTCCAGTTCTAAAGGCAGCATCCGTATTGTCCAAAGGTCCAGGCTAGTCTGAGGAGTGGCTCTCCTATTCCTTCATCATCCCATATCTTTCAATACAAGCCTACTTAAAAGCCTCAGCTTGCAGTCTTAGTGGAGGCTGCAAAAGTGGAGCAGAGAAATATTCAAATACATTTTAAAATACTAAGAAGTGCTTCATGGGGAAAAAATGCACATGAAAAATAATTTGCAAGCTGTCTGCTCTCAGCATTCTTTTTCTAACTTTTCTCTTAAATACAATAGTGACAATAGACTGGCTCTAGAGGATTAAAAAGAGAAAAGAAAGAGAGCTGGTATGACTTTAATGTCACAGCTCTTTGAAACATCCACTTTTCACAGATGGCAAGGAGTTCCTGTTAATAATTTTATGACATTATTAATACTTTACATTAAATTTGACCTAAATGACTAAATCAATGCTCTTTAAAATCAGGGTTATGCCTTGATCTAGTACCATATGAAGTCACATGCCTAATTTCACGGCAGTGAGTCATCCCCTCTTATTCAGTGAGGCTATGTCCGTAAAGAGCACTGCAGCAGTACATTAGAGACACCCAAGCTCATTCCAAGTGCGGTATATACCTGTGCAGAGCTCTTGGATTTGAAATGCATTGCAGCTGTGTTACGAAGGTGTCACACTTTGCTGAACTTATATACTGTTTCTGGTTCTAAAAACCAGAATATTAAATACTGCTGCAGGGATCTGATGTAGTTTGCTGGCCTATATACTAAGGCATCTAAATAAAACAAATCTGACGTTGTTCACAACCTCATTTAAAGGCCTTGTCTGCAGTGGAAAACTACACCATGCTAGAATAAGCCTTGAGGAATACTAGGAATTAGGAGAGTTTTAAATGCACCATATCAAGAAGGATTACTAAATTTAGCAGTATGTCAAATAGTCATGGTTAACTCAAGGTTTAGTCTTTGCTAACACTGAGCATAATCTATTTGAAGAGATTGCTTTTTTTCAAAAGAAAGGAGCTTACTGTCTTAACAAGTAATGACTAATCCAAAATATATTCCTAGCAAAAACAAATGAGGACTTGTACTACTATAGGTCATTAGGTCAAGGCACACTGTAGTCTTCACCACAGTGTTTACCTCAACCTAATACTAAAATGCCAGCTTTTACTAAGATTTCTATTGTGTTATTTACTACATTATACAATGCCTATAAAAGCTTTTTTTTTTTCTTTCTACTGTGAGTTTGCTCTGTGTGTGCAGTCACATCTAATGCTGCCTTCGTTACTTGACCCGAGTGGGTGCTCCAGCATGATGTGATTTTTACTGAAGGCCAGGATTGGGCAGGTCACACACACTCTGCTAACTCCTCCAGCTCCCCGATGAATGCAGGAAGAGAAGCCTCTGCAAAGGCAAGTAATTATAAAGCTGCATAAAACTCTGTATGGTGTTGTACACTCCTTACCATCCACAAGGCACAGAAGCTAACAAAAAGAATGATTCCAAGTAAGAAAGAATAGACCAAGCTAACAAACAAAAAATTCTTCCGAGTTTTAGCCCCATTTAGTCATCCTGTATGTAAGACTCTCTGTAGATCTAGTACCTATAATGTCAGCTTTAGGGGTATTTCATATTCAGCCTTCCAGAGTATGACAGTGTGCAGTGATTTATATGTAGATTCCATAGCAGTGAAAATCAGGACAAGAACTACTATTCAGACCTTTGACAGAAGCCAGCCAAATGTAATTATAAATGGAATTAGGAAGAGTCATCTACTTCTACCCATCTATTCTGAAATTTTACTGGGAAAAAAATGGTAAGAAAGATAACAAGCATGCTGAGAATCTGGTAGGCATTTCTACACATCTTTTACTCTGCACTCTGTTTTTTTGTTAAAGGTTTTCTTTCATAACTGCCTGCCTGAAAGAACAAATCTTTTCTATCTTTCTTTTAAAAACAACAGTGTATAGTTAGGTCCTAAAGGGGTAGAAAAGTCAAAGCATAAATTATAGAGAAATGAACTATTTACTACAATGTAGTAATTAGAAGGCTGAGGTTTCTCCTCGTTGCCACCCTGTGCACATATGATGATCCCAAATGAACAGCCTGTATTTTCAAACACCACACAAAGTGAATTTCCAGCAGGGCTACAAAAAGATTGGGAAAAATCACCTTGCAAGTCAGTTCACTTTATTTTTAAAAGCTCACCAAGGTCACAAGCCCAAGGAAAGCTTAATTAAAGTCGATGGAAGATGCAGAAGCGAGGCAGAAAGAATAAGATGGCAAGAAAAATCATTTTTTAAAACATATTAGATTATGTGAAGCTAGAGAGGCTTGACACCATCGATTTCAGAAATAGGTTAAAGATAAGGAGCCAAGTATTGTAGGAATTACAATGAGGCAAAGCGGGCTGGGAACATCTGCTACACACATCCACTTTCTAATTCCAAGAGATACAAGGGAGGCTAAGACTTAAGGGTGCCTAAATCCAATAAGTTTTCATTAGGAGCCACACATTTGACTCCCAGGGATCCAATGAAAAAAACCAACAGACCAGTCATGTTACCAAACAAACTTTTTTGTCTTTCTTCTTGTTAATTGCCAGTAAAAATCACAATATTTCCCCCCCCCGTCCACCATGCTACCTCATTGTTTTACACACCCCACTCTACCCCCCACCACTAGTCCTGGAAAAGATGTAATCATAATTATTTTCTGTCCAAGAAGACAAACATCGCTTTCCAGCAAGCTGAGAAGCTGCCTCAGGAGAGAATAGAAAATTAAACAACCCACAAGCTGAACTAGCACTTGCATAAAAATATTGGCAACATGTGATACTTTCATGAAGCTTTTCCTCCTCATCATTGCTCAGCAACCAAAAAAGACCTCCACAGGTAATATGGAGTTATGTTTAAAGCAGTCTTTTATACAACTGCGTCTTAAACTGAGTTGGGTGACATAAGGTCAATGCTCAAAGGTGTAATCCCCATCAACAGAGCAATTTTCATTATCAAGGTGAAGATTTTGCATCTTAACCTCTAAGACACTTGACCCCTCTCAGCACTCATTGTCCACTAGTACATTCTGCTGCAGTTAGCAACACAACAGAGGGACAAAAGCCGGGTTCAAAATAAAGAATGGAAACACCTCACATGCTGTCTGCCAGCTATAGTTACAAAGGCCAATTATAAACTTTGGAAAACAGCAAAAAGGAAAGCTTTCTAAGGGTTTGGGCAGAAACACAGAGGTGTCTGGGAGCCCATGCACCACTGAACTCAACGGCTAGGTGCATTTGAAGAATGAAGATGGGGAAGGGTCCTCATCCAAGGAACTCCCCAAATTTTCCCAGGAAGTTTTCAGATGAAAGATGAATAGGATTATTCCCTTGCTTTTTAAATAACAAAACACTGATTGCTCTTTTTGGCAAAGCATTTGAAAATGCTGTTCAGTATTTTATAATGCAGAGCTAGAGACTCTTGAGGAAGCAGAAAAGCTGTCTGATTCTAGCCTGTTAACTGCTTTTTAGCTTGAGGCTGTGCTGGCTAGAGGAATATTAGGTTTTCAGTCAATTTTACTAGCCCCTCTGTTGTTTTCCAGATGTGCATATTGAGTATTAGTTTCAAACAGTAACACTTAATCTGAATAAAATATAACTAGTTAAGAATTACACAGACATTTAATTATTTTAAAAAAACCAAACGTGGTGAGTTAAAGGGCTGTATGTATACCAAAAATCTAACACACCTTTTCTTACAATGTTGCTTCCCTTCAAGAGAATGCAATGCTTGCTCTATAGCCAGATGAAACAAGATAATGAATAAATTACATCCAACTGAAAATACTGGAGGACGTTGAAGTGACCTGATTGCTCTTAGAATTAGCTGTCTGACTATTAGCCGAGGAAAGAATTGAGTCAAATACCGATATTGTAATAGGTTCAATACTACTGCATTTATGAAACACATTCTCACTGTTAATCTGGCCACACTGTGTTCTCATGTTCGCCACCAGTCAAGATATTCTCATTACTACTGAAGGAAGCCATTATCTCTTAAGTAGCATGTGAACTATACATTTGCTACTGCCATTTGTCCCATATACAGGCTATGTAGAGCAAACAGTTAAGTAAATTAATTGCTCACAAACATACTTTTATTTTTATGAATCTGACTGCAGCCTGTAATTATCGGGAGATCTTATGTCAGCAACGTTTGGCCTATGACGTGCTTGAAAATTGTGTTTAGAGAATTAATATTGCTGTTTGTAGTAGGTTACCTTGGGATATGTTTCCGCTCTTCCCTTTCTTGGTGTTACACTTCATTGTATTTAAGTACATTCATGGAGGAAGCATGAAGCAAAGGCAATTAAGGGAAGTCAGGTTAATGGATTAAAAAGTTTGAGGGGTTTGGGTTTTTCTTTTTAAGATGTGTTTCTGGGCCCCTTTAAATATCTCTGGCCAGATATTTTGGAATATTCTAAGAAAGTTAGCTGCAATCCTTAATGTTCAGACTTTCTCTCACTGCAAGGATATGTGGCTCTGTCACTTGGAGTCCAGCCTACTTCAAAGGTTTCTGCTTCAGCTGATGTGGGGCTGTGCGATGAGGTGCCTGGCCACCCAGATGTACCTGTTGGTATGGCATGGTGATGCCTTTGGCAATTCCTGGCCCCATCATGACTCTCAGCACCATCAGGTAACTTTCAATGGGGGTACCTGGTGAGCTGACCGGAGCTATCTAACACCCTGTCCAAGAGGAGTCTACGATTAGTGCAAGCTTGCTAGCCGCTGTGGCTCAGGGAGCTGCTTGACTGCAGTCTGAGCACAGAATCACCCTCCTCACAGGCTCCTGTGTCAGCATGGTGCAGCAGCTCTTTGCTTGCATATAAAGAGCATGCATTAATATTTTGGTCTTCAGAGTCCTACTATTCACCACTCTTCACCAGGACTGCTGTGACAAACTAGCTGATTGACTGTATGCCCAGTCCTCCCTGAGAAACTAAAGGGAAGTACCCATAGGCATTACAAGAATAATATCTCTTCTTGCTGAACCTCTGGAAGAGTATATTTCAATGCACATTTGCTTGGTTCAAAGAAGGACTCTTGATATATCTTCCTTATTCATTGTCAGATACCACCTGCACACAAGTGACAGAAAACAGCAAAGGCAGGGGCATGTGCAGGAAAAGGGTGGGAATTTCTTTAATCAGGTCCTCCTAGGTCTTCTTCAGATATTCAAGGACAAAATTCAAATTGTTATCAACACCATGTCCTTCTCAACCCATCAAGATAGTTCTGATTGGGAAGAAGTGTATAATGGATAGACAGGAAGAAAGAGAGATAGTATAGAAAAAACACAATGAAGACAGATCAACAGCCACCCTAGGGGAGGATATAAAAAAATTTTTACAATGGGACTGTTAAATACCTGATCTAGATAGAGTTTTCTATGATTATTCTAAAAAGCAAAATATTACAGATGTCTCGATGGAGATATTGAATTGCTATATGGAGTACTGAATTGGTATATGGAGATATGCAATGGTGGTAGTTGGGACAGCAAAGAACTGGGTTTCATAGAATCATTTAGGTTGGAAAAGACTCTTAAGATCATTGATTCCAACCGTAAACCCAACACTGCCAAGTCCAATACTAAACCATGTCCCTAAGCGCCACGTCTACACGTCTTTTAAATACCTCCAGGGATGCTGACTCAACCACTTCCCTGGGCAGCCTGTTCCAGTGCTTGGTAACCCTTTCAGTGCAGAAATTTTTCCTAATATCCTAATATCGTGGCCCATTCCTACTCTGAGTTCTACCCAGGGAAGACAGAGGGAGCAGGGGAAGAGAGAGAAAAGTGCCTTCTGACAAATTTAGTTGGAAAACCAAAAATCTATTGCTTTCACTTTTACCTGAAATGGATTTGGTATGCTATGAAACAGATTTCGGCTTACAACCTAAAAATCTATTTCTCGTAAACTCTTGTGCAAATAAGATTTCATTCACACGAATACAAATATTTGTGAAGAGATTAACATAAAAAGCAGGAAAACATGACCAGCTGTTTCACTTTCCAAATAATTCCAAATATTTGTGATTTATTTTTCCTACTATTTGCCCTGCTTTAAGTTGAACTTAAAGCCTAACTATTCACAGCCTTTAGGGGAAAACACAAAGATTTCTGTTCCAGGTAGGCTACACCAATGCTCTGTGTACTTCACAACAAAGAAGTTTTACCATTTTAATCCCTTCCTAGACTCTGAATACTGCACCTTCATTAAAAGACATGACCTTTTAAAGACACCTTAATTTTGCTTCTAGGTATTAAGCTGGCACAGTGGATAGACAACTTTGGCTTCTTATGTTGTTCATGGGACACTTCATTTAAAATCTCCCATGTCAGGCTCAGGCAGTTCTCACAGTAGTCCATAATGTGAAAATTTGCCACTGGGCACTGCCCTTATAACCGTAACTCTTAACAGTGATGATTAAATGAGAGAGAAAAGCCACTTCTACTTTGTCTTTAGTTTTGATAGGGTAACGGATACAGTGTAATCTTAGTGAAAACCAGAGATGCAAAGCACGGTTTGATCCTGAAAGTCGTTTCAGTGCTGGAAATGGATGCTTTTTGGAATAAAGTCTAGTGAACTGCAACTTTCACAAAGTCGAGAGACTATCCTATTAAATCTAAAAGGTTGGTTTGGCTGGTATACAGCAGATATTAAACTCAAAGTACAAAAGTCAGATTGACATATTGAGACATTCATCTGCTGGAATGATAGTCCACCTTTCACTCTGTTCTGCTGAACTACCACGCTCCAAATCAGATCTTTATGCCTATGGAGGTATATGAGTGACACAAGGCAAGTGTCAACCCAGAGATCCTAAGGCACATGGCAGAATTATTATCACTTATTTTTCCCCATTTAGGAACTAAAAGCTCATACAGTGTTTAAACACTTGACAGGAATATTCTTTTCTTTCCAGGACTGACTTTTATGCTGCGTGACCCTTTCCTCTCTCTGGTATGAAGTTTCCTGCTCTGTTATCCAGGGTGAATTATGGGGAAGAAGGCAGAACATGATCTAAATTCTACCAAAACCCAAGATATACTTCCATAAACAGAGGAAAGGAGTTGCTATGAAGCAAGTTACCTATTTTTTTGAGCATTTGCGCAGGACTTAGCCCATTAGCAGAAACCCCATCAAGAATGCTGTTTCATTGCATCCTGATAGCTAACTCTAAAGGGACTTCTGTGGCCCCAAATAGATGTTTGCACTCCACAACATCCTAACCCTCCTCTGAGGAAAGAAGCCAGATGTACACCAAACCCTTTCTCTCCCTAGCCCTCCTGTTTCTACAGAAAAGAAATCTTGGACACATGACAAGAGCCACATAACAGCTGTGCTGGTGACAGAGAGCCCAGGTTGCACTGTGGAGTGCACTCAAAGGTCATATTGGACAAAAATTTTTGGACTTGGTCTTCTCCTCTCTACCAGACACAAAGACAAGTAATTTCCTCCTCCTAGGCTAGTATCGCACAGAAATAATTGTTGCAGAGCCAGGTATTGCTCTTATTTGGTAGTCAGGAGAGAATACTAAGTCATCTGATTTCACAGGTATTGGAGGTGCTACTTGGCCATCTCCATCCTCATTTTCCTTCAGTCTCAGACTGAAAATGAGAGTAAAACTGACAGAGGAAATTAGCCCTTAGGTCACAAGTATGAACATGTGAATGGGATCTGTGTCACCAGTGCAAACAGCTTATTTCTGCTCTTCCTTAAAAGCAGTCAAGAAAAGTAGTGTCAGATTCCTAAACCTGGTTCTTAGTTTTAATGAGCAAGAGAGAATAACACTGAAAGGACTTGTACATTTCAAGTTGCAATACATCAGGCTGTCAAAAACATTGGAATGCTACATACCCTAATCTTTTCTCAGTCACCATAGCACAGTCAATGCAATTATCTTGTTGCAGTAAATTGGGAAAAAAGTATCAAAAGTAAATTAGTGTATAAAAGCTATAAAATCTGCATTGCAGGTTGTCCCATTTCCTATTAAAATTAAATAAAGGAACATTAAGAAAGAATTAAATAAGGATGTGTTTTTTTAACAAGCCTATTTCTCCTTTCCACAACATTGCAAATACTTCCGGTGCACAGTCATGACATAATCTGTAATACTATCGGTGACAAGGAAAAAAAAATAATTAAAACTGGATGAGACCTGTAATTTTAGAACTAATAAGTAACAGCAAACAAATCTGATGGAAAATGCCACGAATAGTGATTGTTTGCTTGCAAAAGATATGAAGGTCAGGAAAAAACACTGGATAAAATTTAAAAGATGAGACTACATACTGGGAGAAGATAAAAAATTGCTATTCATGCAGATACCTTTCTCAGTCAGCATAAGATTTTCTTTGCATCTTTAAAGTCCTAAATGTACTCTTCACTAAAAATAATTAATGGTAAATAATTTGAAAAACCTTACCTCTTTTCAGGTCCCTGGTGTTTATGACACTTTTCAAAACTGCCAGGCTGAATTAATCTACCTCCACCTGCTTGCAGAAGCTCAAGAGCCACATGCAGTGCTTGGATATTCCATCACCAAGATCCCTCTATCATATTAGAGGTACAAACCTAAAGGGATATGGACAAATACAGAAATAAATGAGTAAGACTCTATTTGGTCTTGTCATTATTGTTAAGAGGAGGAAAGTGAGAAGGAAATATTAGAAAAGCAGGCTGAGATGATGTATTTGAAACTTTTTCTAAAATTAGTCAGTTGTGAAAAAATAGGCTATGTTTTGTCAATGATGGAACATTATTTTGGAAGCTGTGAGGTGTATGTGTCTGTGTCCTAAATAAAATTAAGTTCACAGTTTCACAATTGGGCTCTTTGGGGGTGTTGTAATATATAAACATTAGTACAGCCTTTTTTTTTTTTTTTTTTTTTAAATTGGTAGTTCAGTCATAGCACTTACTTCCATCAAGGTGATCAAAGGAATTATCCCTAAATGCAGTTGTCCAGAGTTTATATCTCAGAGAAGTTTTGGATTTTGTTTTCGTTTTGCTCCTGAAGGACTTTGCAGCGAGCAATGAACACTGGTCTGCTAATGATTCTCCATGGCTGCAGTCTGTTGCGGCTCTGGAACAAATGAAACCTCTGCTGTGACTCAGTTAATATCTCTAGACATGTTACTCTTAACTGTTGCTTTGGTTTCGACTCTAGTTCTACTTTTAGTCAGTCCAATGGATTGCCAGTGAACCACATTAACTAATTCTATTGTAAAAATTTAGCTTCTGATAGTGCTTTTGCAGCTATAGTGATTAAAGTATGCAAGCCAGACTAAGTTTTTAGGATTGATGTTATCTTTTATTGGGCCAAAATTAATCTCTATACCATTATTTCCACCAGCATTATTTATCCATAGAGAAGCTGGTGCTAGATTGGGATTAACAACTCGGTGCTTCTCCTTCTCAGTGTAAATTCAGAGGACTTTCCCTTGGGTAAGTCACATACATTTTTTTTCCTAGAAGTTGAACGAAACTATCATAGACTATCATCTACAAACACACGCATTAGCTGAATGCAACGTAGACATGCTCGTACCTACCTACCCTAAACTGTGAGGCAGCTTCATGCTGTGGTGCAGTCCAGAGTACCAGTGACCTCCATCCTCCAGCCACCAACCTGGCAGGAGATCCCCTGGCCTGGGATCCCCTGGCTGCCCACCAGCACCATCAGCTTGCCTGGCTTCACCACAAGAACACATGGGGCGTAGGAAGACTCATGCCAAAGTCTCATCCTTAGGTAGACTTGGTGTGTGGCGGAGGCATGTAAATCAGGAGCACAGGACTTCTTGATGCCACGTTGTAGATAAATCTTCAGTTTCCTTGTTTATCTGTTTCCAGACTGAGTTGAAGGAGTATTGTTTCCCAACTAGATAGGCAAGTGTTTATGTGGATGAATTATGCACAGAGGGGCACTAATGTACTATGGTAATGGAAGCCATAAAAGACCTAAAACCAGTTGCTTCTATAATTAAATCATCCATCTCAGGAGAATCAAGAAAAAACTGCAAATGGACAGTTTTCAAAATGAAGAAAAATTAAGCGGTAAATAAATGTTTAAAAACCAGACAGGTTAAATGAGTTTTCCTTTAATAGTCTTGCTCTTAAAAAAATACAAACCACGAAAGCTGAAGTTATTCACTTAGTACTCACATGGTCTATTCTGGCTGACTTAGAATAGGAAGTTTAGCAATTTAAAAACACATTTGAATGGTTTTTAAAAATAAGTATTGATCAGTTGTCTTCCATCGTATGAAAACCCACAAACAGATGAATGATGATTAGCTATTTCATATTTGGACTGGTTGGTGCATTATTTGTGTGTATAAAATTTAACAAGTCTTTGTTGTTGTTCTTGTCCTTTTAAGAAGTCTAAAATGGCTTTTGTTAGTTCACTCTGGCACCCTCATACTTGAAAATATCTTTTCCAATTAGATAAGGCTTCTTTGTTTCTATGCAGTCATACCACCGTGCAGATTAGGGAAGGCATTTGTTTATATTTGTGAACCCTGAACAAGGGGCTGCCTTCAACATCAACATTTAATCAATTTTATAGACACAAACAATGAAGCCCTTGAAAAGCAAATTCATACTGAAGTGGCTAAGCCTTTTCTGTACATCCCTCTAACTCCAGCATTCAATTCCGACTAAGAAAGATCATATTCTTCATGAAATATTTTTCTCCTCTCTTTTTTGGTGATTAGCTATAGAATGCAGTAAAGTGCCTGATGTACCACATTAAGAAGGATGCTAAGCGGTTTACAAGTCTCAGTAATTAATGACTATTTTTATCACAGAGAATATAGACTACTTTCTTATATCTATCTGAAACTCAATATAAGCCTCTATAAGCCTCCAGGCTGCATAATTGGTGCAATAGTGCTGAAAATGAGATGAAGGATATAATACAGCACAAGTAATCCTGCCTTTAGCTGAAATGGAACACTGGAGGCTCTGAGCATCCAGAAATGTTGTTTCCGCTAAGATTTAAAGCCAGCCAGCTGTCGGCTGCTGCAGTGAAAATTGTAGCGTTATTTACTTTCTTTAGTATACTTCAAATATTTAAAGCAGCACAACCATATTTATGGGCATTTTTTTATCTCTAGCAACTTAAGCAATGTATACTTTCACATTTTTCCTTGTTAGGGGACAAATGAGTGTATATTCTTCATAAAAGTTTCAGTTCAATCACTCTAGAAATTACCTCAGGTTACAACATCCTGGAAACGAAGAAATTGGTTTTACCTTCTCTATGCAGTAGCTGTAAGAAATAAAATCTTTTTTAAATCATAATGGGTTTATAAAGGGTTTAGAGAACAGGAGGGAACATTGAAAAGGTTTACGCAGCGGTGACATTTTAAGATTGAAAGAGAGTGCTTGTTATACAGAGACTTGATGAAATCTGTCAGGTTGGGATTTACTGTTCAGCACATTTACCTCAGATGTAAAAAAAAAAAAGAAAAAAGTTTAAAAAAGTAAAATAAAAAAATCCCATCAATCTTACCTTCTTTTCTCTTTACAGTTTGCATTGCAGACAAGATTGGAACGGACTGATGATGATAATGACAAAATCATTAGTCTACTTTCTTGTATTTCTTTATGTCACTTATTAGTAAATGGTACATGTAGTATATTCCATCTCCTTTCTCTGTGAAAGCATTTTAAACCATCCCCAAATGCAGCGTTCTGGCTGAAATACAGACATTCAGTTTAGTTTTCCTGATTTCGCACCCCACCTCCCCCCCGCCCCCCCGGGGAAATCTTGGTTATGTTTGCAAGGAGCCTAGCAGAGTAGAGCCCTGGGGCACCACAATCATTAAGTAACATTAAGCCTATGGCAAAGGAGAAGGACTCAGTATAATCATTGTACATCTTTCCTCTCAGATCCACCCTCAGCCTGGAGTTTAGTTCTTGGTCTGCTGGAAATGCCGTCTTTTGATTACAACAGAAAAATCCTGTTAATGTTTCTGCCATTGCCACAGTCCTACTGCGTTTCTCCTTGCGACAGATACATTACCACGTTCTGCTTCATCATCTGCATCACTAAAACAAGAACACCGATTTTGTATCTCAGGGATACGTTGTGTGCTTTCGTTAGTGAAATTTGTGCATTTTGACACTGCTGGACTGAAAATTATGTGGAACCACAGAACATTGTTATTACTGTTTAATAATGTTGAACGATACTTAGGAGCTTCCTTAGCTTCCTGACTCCTGCTCAGAAAGTGCAACCACCTCTCAGAAGAGAGGGCTGGTAGGCAATCACCAGGCAGTATGCTTCATCCAAATGGGCTATGTAAATAACCTCTCCTAACACTTTGGCCACAGTGGGCCTTCTTTGCTTCTAAGGGAAATGCTCTCATGCTACAAACCATCCTCCGTGCTCACTTACACACTGAACTTTTGTCCCCGGACAACACCGTGGGACTGTGACCAGAGACTGCTGGAAGGAGAAGCTGAAGAGCCAGCAGTACCTGGTCACTCACTGTCACCTCCATGACCCAGACTCAATTCATAAAGAAATGGGTTTCAGGTAACTGAGACCTTGAGAAGAGAACAATTTACCCTGCAAGAGAATATACACCTCTCTCTGTGCTTTTAATCCAAGCGTGGATGGGTTAATAAAAACACATTAATCCCAGAGACCCTGAAATTCTGTATTCTGCTTATTTTGGCCTAGGCAAAGCATGACTCGGACTGATGAGAATTTAGTTTCAAGACTGCAAAGATGGTGAGACATCCTGACCTTTGTGGACAGACAGAAGGGTCTTCCCTTGGTATCTGAATGTGCTTCCTCTCATGGCACAGCATGGACCTCAAAAGGAAACCTATGCCCTGTATCCATCTCTTCTGTGCACCGCATCTTTTATGTCTTATTTTACCTTTATGGATTACACTGCCAAAGAATCACTACGAATTATGCAAAGAGATGATATAGAACGTTATGCTAAAAACTGGTTTATCGCACTTACATTAAGTCAGTGTTATCAAATATGCTTTGGTATTCACTGTGGCATAGAGAAATGCTTCTCCTTTTTACATTACATTTTTACAGTTTTCCCAGCATCACATTTGAACTGCTTTGCCTGACTGATTACTTCAAACCCCAGGTGAACTAGGAGTGGGGGAAACTTTGTTGAGTTGGAGATTTTGTGAACCTCACATTATTTTCTTTGGTTCACAAAACCCATTTGACAATATGAAGCATTTCCTCCAGGAATTTAAGACCACTCTTTCTGAGAGGTGACTCTACTTGTAAGAGACTGGCTTGTGAGCTACAGAAAGTTTTGATGATGTTTCTGGAGCTATAGGTGAACAAGGGAACAGCTGTTTGGTTGAAAGGAATGCAGTATTGCCACAGAAAACCTTCAATTTAAAAAAAAAAAAATGAGGAAGCAGGACTGAACATTCACTGTCTAATAGAAAAAGTGATAGAGCTGTCCTTATGATGACCATGTTCTCCATTCATGTCTTGAAATAACTTATCAAAATTTTGATTTTATTATTATAATCTCCTCTAATTTGCTCTATAGCTCTTTATATGTTTCAAATTTGCATATTTGTATACAATCCTTATCTTTCTACTACCACCTCTTTCTCTGGACTTTTCATTGACATTACCTTCTCGGTATCACACAATTTATTTTTCCATTTCCTTCTCAGTATTTTCCCTTTGTTTCCTCACTGTATTGACCTATTTTTAAGAACAGATTCTCTTATTCTCAGAGGGTGCATACAGCAGTGTACACATTAGAATTAAGTTTTCAAAATCAATCCACAGGGGAAAGAGACACAAAAACCTTTAGCACTGCCATACTACTCTCCTTTCCCTGCAAAAAAAAGCTCAAGATGAAAATATTGCTGTCTGGATATATATACACAGAGCTACTGGCTTTTAACATATCCTACACCTTTATGTGGAACGCTGGGTGGCATACAGAGAGATTGTTCATTACATCCGAAGTTTAATAGACTTCTGTTGCAGGAAAAAAGTCCTGTTAAAAACATTTTTTAAAGTTTACTTTATAGAATCAAGTCTTGCAGGTAAACGCAGAGTTCCTAAACCTCAATAATATGGAATTGTGCACCAGGTTATCCATTTCTTAATGTTATGGAAACGTTAATGTTGGAAATTGTGCTACCTGCCCACAAGATAATGTGTACCTGCAATTTTTGAAGCAGACTGCTTGCAGACCTGCATCACCAAAGATGTATTTGACACATCAGGGTGGAGCTAGGGAGCAGAAAAAAAAAAAAGAAAAAAGTTATCTGCAATCAGGAAATAATTATGGGAGGATAGTTATTATACATTATAGATTATTAAAGCCATAGAATTGGCATCTGCTGAGCCTATGGATGGATTAGATGCCATATAAACTGTACAAGGGTGGTAGTCCAGGCAGCGTGTGAATAATCTGACTAGGTCAGTGTGGGAAGCTTATCCAAGAGGCTCAAAAGATGGGAGGCTCATGGGAAAACAATGAATTTGTTTTCCCTTAAGATTATCAGGCCCAGCTTGGTGCATTCAGTCTCCTGGAATCCCATAAACTTCCTCTGTCATACTGAAGGACAACAAGGTCTCACACTGCATGCAAAAACCTAGGAGAAGCATTTACATCTTGGTTAGTTTGACCTTGTATGTCCACAGTATAAAACCTGACCTGAGGGAATGGCAGTCTAGGTCTGCCTTCATAAACCGGCCATCTCCCGTTGCCACATGTGCTGTTCTGTGGTGGCAAAGGCAGGGGACTGCCAGCTCTGCTACCCCTCCCCAGGGAATCAGCGGTGCCACACATAGCAGGGGCAACACAGAAACCAGTGGGGAGCTAATGCGCCCTGCCAAGAAGGAGGGCAGCTTCTCTTACTTCAGTGAGGCTGCAGCCTTGTAGGCCAAGGGGAGGGAAAATGCTGAGATGTTTCTGCTGTTCCCCATGTGAAAATTATTTACATGTTTTTGCCAGCTTAGCGCTACATATATGTACATATGTATAAATATAAATAAAGAGGCGTGGTGCACCTGTGTGGGTGCATCTGCACAGGACAATGGATATGAGCATCACCGGGTGCAGAAGAGCTGCGGGCCGGCTCTGCCACCACAGCACTGCATGGTGCAGGAAAGACCATTTAAACTCAGGTGCTGTCGTCACGTTGGCATGGCAGTAGAGCACCTGGGGCATCTCTACAGACCACCATGTTGCTCTGGAAGGATATACTGCGACAGCCAGGCTCAGCTCTGACTGCCCTCGGTGCATCGCACTGCAATGGAGCCCTGTACTTACCTTCAGCAATTGAGGCATCGAGATGCTGTCTTTATTTTTGTGTTTTTGCTCAAGAAGGACACTTCTGTATAGCCTGAACTGGACGCAGTAACTTCTACTTTGGTGTCTGGGATTTCAAACAGAAGGGAACAGAGCTTTGATCAAGAGAGGGAGGAATCGGGAAGCGGGTAATGGAGTAATCCTCTCGTGAAAGAAAAAGGGCACCAACCTCTCCTCTCGTCTTCCAGGAGGAGCCGTAAGGAGGCTGGACAAACTTAACACAACAGGCCTAGTTACCGTCTGCATGCTGACAGGAAAAAAGCCAAAAAAAGTAAACCACCAGTATTTATTTGTGTAATTAAAGGAGACTAAAACGCGGTAGAAATATCTAATCTCCACAAGAAATCCCGTAACGAATTTCCAACATGATTAAACTCGCATTGTTGCAAAATGAAACAATCTAATCAACAGTCTGTGTTCTAATTATGTCTACCTGATCTTGAAATATTTCTAAGCTTGTTTATATCCCCAGGCCTTTTTATCTTGACGTATTGTAAAATCATTTCTAAAATGAATCAAGTAATGTTTTTTTTCTTTCTGCGGCAGGTACAGCGTTGTGAGCATAAGGAGGTTCAGAGACCACTGCTATGAAACGATTATTGAAAATCTCAGGCAAGTGGGGGGAGCAATGGAGAGGGAAATGAAAGTGCTCAAGGGGAAGAAACATATCTAGTGCTGGAAATGGAAGGAAAATACACTGTATACAAATGAGGGTATAGCAGACTAACAGGGTGAGAAGAAACTATGCAGTGCAGGAAAAGAAGGGAGAGCAGAGAGATGAAGGCAGGGCCATCAGGGGCACCTAGAAGTAGGACGTAGGTAGTGGAGAGAATTCAAGGCTCTCTTTAAATTACCATCAATTAAGTTTCAAAAATTCACATTTACATCTCTTTCTCACACTGTACTATTTTATTCATTTAAGCATTTCCTCAAACCTGATCTTTGTTCTCATAACCACAGGAGTTCAAACAGTTAATGATGGTTGGTCGAGGGGGAGATGGATGAGAGGTGATATATGAACATAGCTGAATAGTTAATATTGTAAAACACATATGAAGTTACCTCCAAAAGATAGTGAAGGACAGGGACTTTGGAGAGTGGAAAAACTGTGTCTTCCTATTTCACTCTACAGCAAAGTGCATTACAAGGTTTTGATCATGATACTGGCTTCTGGATGCTACTGCAACATACAGAATTAACAAGCCTGGCATGGCAGTGGGAAAAGACAACATACTTTAAATTTGAAAGACTAGAGCTTGGAGCCTTAATACATTTAACAGCAGACTAACCAAACAAATGGTGAAGCAGGAAAAAGAAATGCAAACTTCCAAGGTTTTATTTTCCATTATAAATTCTTATAAAACCCAAACTACCTAAAAAACATTTCCCCCCACACATACACATTCTAATTCCAAGGTTATGATTTAAATCAAGCTTGCTTCCTGGAGTGCTGAAAATCAAAAGGACCTCTAGCACACAGGCAGAGTCCCAACTAGAAAAGCTCCAGACAAAACACTGCACACTGCTGCCCCTCGTTTCTCTAATAATAGGGACTTACCTCAGGTGAGAAAATGGATAGTTACTTTTAATTAATATGACAACAGCGAGACCATTTGGACAGGGGAAAAGGCAGAAAAGATACGTTTCAACTGACGAATAAGCAATTTTCCGCACTTCTAGTGAAGGCAAAGATTACTAGATTTTTTTAACATTCGTAAACACTTCAGAGCTTCATCGTGAAACACTAGCTCCCCTGGTTTCTTGTTTCTGTGGGTACCCAGAAGGAGATACTGCAGGAGAAGATACAAGAATTCCTTGTTTAACAGATGTGGAGTAAAATTCACTGCATGAAAGCTTTTTACTCCTCATCTTTTTAGTTTTAGATCCCCGAGATTTAATGCCTTTCCCATTGTTAGTCAGTATTAATGATACCAACTCTTTATTATTGAGATCAATATCTGGGAGGGTGGTCTGCCCTCACTGAGAAGCAGCAGGATTCTGAAATTTCAGCAGGCTTCCTCTGAAGCACATCTAGTGGCCCTTCAGTGCAAACAGGTATTCAAAGAGGCAGCAGCTGGAAAACTGAAGAGAGAAAAAAATATTATTTTGATAAGGACCTCTATAGCAGGATTAAAACAAAACAAAACAAAAAACCAAACAAAAACAGGAAAAAGAGAGAAAACCAACAACAGCTCTATGAGCTGTCACCAGGAAATATCATGGTTGCGGCTTCTGAGCTAGAAGAGAGGAAAAGCCTGGCTCAGACTTTCATGTTTACTTTGCACAAGCCAGAAGCATGCAGTAAGATTAAAGCAACATTTTGCGTGGACTAATTGGCTGTGTTGAGAACCCACTGTGTGACACACGGGACCCACAGGAGATTTTTCCCAAGGTCTAAAGGGCCTTGGGTGCCCGATCCAAGGGCAAAGGCAGGAAGGGGCTTGGAGAACAATTTCTTATGGGGGAATGCCAGCAGGGAACAGACTAAGATGCTTTCCTCAACAGTTAAGAGACAGAAGGAAAATGGGAATAAAACAAAAAATGTAAACCAAAAAAATTGCCTGGGTTAAAAAAATAAACAAACCACAGTTTTAGAACAGGGCTAGCAATTCCCAGAAGTACTTACACAACCTAAATGGTTTTCATTCAAGTATACCAGTGCCTATAATACAACACAGAGGCACTCAGACTACCTTTATACTAGGGCAGGCCTGATTATAGGCAAAAACCTAACTGTGGCTGCACAGAGATCAGCATCTAATCACTTATCTTATTTTCCTCACCTCTTCTCCTCTGACTGCAATGTATATATTTCTCGAAGTGCTCAAATCTCTTTTATTTGTGTACACCACTTTTAAGAAGCTTTCTGAGCTTATGAGGCTTTGCTGTTTCTCCAAACACAGAGAGACAGAAACAAGCTGATTAGAAACTTCCAATTATGCAAAAAGTTGGTGTAGTTGCTGATGATTTATATGTTGTTTGATCTTTTATAGGTCATCTTAAAAGTTAACATTTAAATTATTTGAGAAATTCTGACTCTTAAATTGGCTGTTTCAATAACATTATTGCTGCTGACTCCCTCGAGTGCTTGTGCTCTTAGTTTCCTGATTTTAATTATTAATCCACCACCGCATGTTGTGTTTCTCTGTTGCAACAGAAAGGTTAATATTCATAACCCTTTTTTGGGGTTATTTTTAAAGGTAGGTGAGGAACAGTGCAGGGGAAGATGGAGGAGGGAATCAAGTTTTAATGACTTGTTAATATCACTATCTAGGTTGCGGAGCTGATTACAGCTCTGCTCCTTCCCAGGCTCTTAAAGTGCACACCCAGAAGTGCGATTCCACCGGAGGCTGAACACGGCTCCCTGCCTCTCTGAAATTACCTGTGTGCCAGCTGCTTTCGGGAACCTGTGACCAGCAGCTTTTGTAATACTGGTCTGCTGAAGTAATAAATGAAGGAAGATACTAGAGAATCGTTCATAAAAAAGAAAGCCTGTACACAGATGTAATCTCATCTAATCTTATTCTTCATTACAATACAAATAAGGCAGACAGGCTTCTTCGGTTATGAAGGACCAAATCCAACTTCCACTCTCAGAAAGCCGTGGAGCTTGCTGGAGACCTGAGCTTCTCTCTGCTTTATTCCTCAGTCTCTCTCAGACTGATTTTTCTCCTGAGGGAAATCTAGACTTAAGCAACCGCCACAATTTCTTCCCTGCTGCCTATTTCTGATTCTCCAGAAAGTGTGAAAGACTTTTTTTTTTTTTTCCTACAAAGCCACATTGAGAAATCTTCCTTTATCTCAGCTAGGATTTCCATCACAGACTCCACTATACGTTTATTATAAGAATGTAATATTTAGTCCTTTCTCAATCACAGGCATACTCAACTACATCATTATAGTGAAGTCAAAATGAGAAAGAAAAGAGGAAATGGAGGAAATCCTTTCACCAGCAATCTTCCCTCCAATTTTTTCTTCAGGAAAAGGTAAAAGCAGTTCACATAATTACTCACATCTAGAACTTGAATCAAAGCTCAGAGTGGCCCGAGACAGATCTCTACATGTCCCTGCACAACCTCTCTGTGCTCAAATGGGGAGGTTCCTGCTGGGACTTCTCGCTTCCATCCTACTCTGAAAATAAAGATGTAAATGGACCAAACTTGTACCTTCCTGTCTTTGAAAAGTATGAAGGAAATTCAGACACACACACACTTATGTGCCATTTTAAATCCTCAGCCCATTTGAAACAAGACCAGAGGCCACCTGCTTCCACTTCCCATTCTCTCTCCTTCTCTTGCCCTCAGAAATGGACCAACAGGAGCTGCGGGGTATAAAGTCAAGTTTTTCCTACGAAACTGAGATGAGAAACTGCAGTCTGAAAGGTATCCCAGCAAATATTTATGGAAGACAGAGTAGTATACGTACTATAATATTAGTTTTCCTCATCATGCCCAAAGGTTCAGGATCATCTTTGTACTAAAAAAGCCCTAGATTACAAGCATTACTCAATTCAAATACAAAATTTAATGTTTACTTGGCATTCCTGCTGTATTCAATCATGCAAATTGTATTCTAAAGCCCATTATCCCAAGTTTTAAAGTGATATGACTACAGCCATGCCACATAAATGAAATGCCCATTGCAATCCTGACAAGAACCCAACTTGTTTAACTGATGAAAAAGCAAACCAAGGATTATAGATCTTTTTGGTGGAGGAAAAAAAAGTGGATGCGAGAAGATGTTTTTGGTGTCTTGTAGGATTGTTACAGAATTCCTTTGTACAGAATGAACCTCATGAACACTATTACTGCTACTCCATTTTTTTTTTTTTCTTTTCAAGCAGACATTTCTTTGCTTTCAAAATTATAAAGCTTTGTTTCACTACCTGTTAAGATATGGGCAGGCCCTAGGAACAAAAATCATTACTGCCCACTCAGTTCCTCGTGTTTTAGACAGTTTCAGTTGTCTATATTCATAAGGGGACATTTAGCTATGCCTTTGGTTCACTTATTTTTCTTTACTGTAAAGATGATGCAAATATTTATTATGCAGCACAACTTGAAAAGCCTTTTTTATGTTTTATGTCAAAAAGATGAAGTTAACGAAAACTGAAATTCTTACTATATACATGCAAGATAAAAATTCTAATCTGTAAACTGCAAGTCCATTTATATTGTTTTTTCAGATCAGAAAAATTATGAAACTAACCTCAGCTTATTCCCTTTCACCAGTCAAAATATGCACACATGCCCACAGTTTCATGCAGAAAGTTGAGTTTTAACTAAGATTACGTACTGTTAAGATAAAATACTTAGAGATACTATTGTGATGTTTCTCTGAAGACTTTGAAGTGTTATTTCTGCTCTGTCAAAGACCTCTAGATGGCATACTTTAGTAAACTTTTATGATTACACACATTTTGGCCTCAGTGCAATTTACAGTGTTTTCACCACTGTTTTTTAATTAATCTGCTGTAATGACTGTCAGTTTAATGAGTTATTAAAACATATTCATGCTTTTGCAGCGCAAAGTGTAGCAAAAGTCGAATAAATAACATTTCATTTATTACAAAATTTTCTAGAATAAAATATATTTCTCTGTCTGAACAGCATTGCAGGCTCTAGGGAAAATAAAAACAACAGTATTTTCAAGCAATAAAATATTTTCTGGAACAGGACACATGCCTGCAAAAGTTATAGTAACCTATCTTCATCCTGAAGTCAGTAAGGTCTTTATAAATAAGAACTTTTCTAAGTTTGAATAGTTTATCTGGTAGGGATCTCTGAATGGTTTTACAAGCAGAACATCTAGTAAACAAAATGGAAAATTGCTGCTAGGATCCCTGCCTAGCATTACATGAGAATGCTGCATTAATTTGTAGTAGATCCCCAAATGTCAGGATCATTAGATAAGCAAATACAAATTCCTGTATAACACAGGCTCTCTGTTACTGCTACATGGAGCCCAATAACTTGCATTTGGCTATAACCAGCCTTTCAATGCTATACACTTTGCAGAATTAGATCCTAGCAGTAAGGCAATCTGTCTGGTAAAGGACAAGTCAAAGAGGTGCTGACTGTCACTGCCATCAAACAAGGTGATAATCTCCAACTATATATATACATATATATACACACGTATGAACTGAAACTTTTCTGTGCCAATTCAGCACATGAAAACTGGACCCAAACAATGTGATTACTGCATGATTCATCTCCCTTTTCTCCAAGACTATGGCTATCTGGGGCTTCCTGAGCCACAGAAAATCAATGCTAGTACAGGCTCTCTAGGACATGGAATCATCTTATGCCCACTCAGATTTCCTACTCAACAATGCAGGTCTGGGCTGGTTCTCTCATGCCTGCGCTGCTTCCAAGCCGTCATCAGTGCAGGTGGACTGAGGCTGCTGCACGCAACCATGTGCTGACTGTCCCAGATCATCACTACACAACTTGCCTTCTCTGCATACACACCCTGCTTTCTTACCTCCACTTGACTTAAGGTGCCTCCTCAGTCACCTCTTGTATTCCCTGCTCTCAGCCGCCATGCTCCTCCCTTCCTCCGAAGTCCTAAATGCTTGGAAAAAGACAACAGAGAAAGCCTTTCCACCTCCCTCCCAGGCAGCTCCCAAGTATTTAACTGGATTATAGAACCTGACCCACAGAAAGCTGCCTGATAATAATTGCTGTGGGGCACGTCTGCAACTATACACACTTTGTTTAGGAATGCAGATGTGAGATAGGTAGATTTGAAAACCTACCCCAAGACTGAATCACTGGTTAGTTATGTTTGATTCAGTAAGTACATAAGTGTTTTGTTTAGCTTTTTAACCCACCAGTTAAGCCATATATGCCCTGTGTCTGTATTCTAGCAGGTGGATGCTACAGCATGCCTTATTCAGAATACCATAGGAAAAGGGAAATGAACAAATGCTATATAAAAGAAGAATAAGCCAAAAATACCCTGGGGTTATTGCAAACTCCAGCAGATTTTTGCAGGTGTTCTGGGCTTTAACAGCACAGTGAGACTTTTTCATTCATGTTCTGCCTGCTCCCTGGAAAACACCACCGATGTGAATATCCAAGCTAAAGAAAACAAAACCCAATGTGTATTTCAAAAAAAGAACTGGCTTTATATCCCATAGATTATTATATAGCTGTGTTCACAAACTGTGCCTAGGCATCTCAGGCATGTTGAACTATTCAAGCATAAACAGAGCCAAGATTATTTATAGTTCTTTTGTGTCGTATTGGATGAGGCTATGTTGCAATTGGACAAATAATAGGGCTCACGGTGACACACACTATAATATTAATAGAGGGGCAGAGGAGGAAATTACGAAACTGAAGTGCTTGGAAATATACAACCTATAGCAAGAACAACCAATGTCATAAGAAAGTCATTCCTCTCTAACACCACATGGATTCAGGTTCCTTTTAATCATTTTGTCTAGTTGTGTACTGTGTTTTATGATGGTTTAATTGTAGCTGTACTTCAATGTGGTGCACTGATGGGGGACAGCAGGGGAGCATTAGGCATAAAATTTAACTGCAAAGCTCAATGCAATCCTAATTATGGTGCTGCTATGACACCTCCATAATTACTCATTCTCATCCACTGGCTCTACTAAAATAATTCACAAGACAAAAAGCAAGCTGAGAATGCCAGCATTGTCACTGCAGTCCAAATCTAAACAGGACTAAAACATGGTGATAGTTGGCTTTTCGACACCCACATCCCTCCACAAAATTTACAGAAGCCTTATTTTAAGCACTTTGTTTCCATATAATCCAAAGGTCATCTAAACTAGCTGGAAGGAAATGTGGAACAGAGAAGTGCCTAAAATCTCATCTTTCTCAGGCATCTCTGTGATCTGTGTTAGTTGTTTTTATCAAGTCAGGATCCACAGTCCTGCAGGACTTGGGAACTTTTTGAGCACACGCAGGCAACTTACACTTTACCTCTTAAAAACAGCTAGAAATAGATATGGAACTTGTGCCACTACCTTTCTTTTCTTTTTATAACAACCTAGAAGTAGTGTGTTTGCTTCATGGACAAAATAAATAAGCATCACCATGCCTTCGTCCCTCCCTAGGTCAGGATTGCAGTGACAGGGCTGGTATTCTCAGCTTGCTTCTTGTCTTGTGAAACACTAAGCAGAGACAGTGGATAGGGAAGAGTAATGATAAATGTGCCATAGCAGTGCAGTAATTAGGATTGCACCGGGCTTTGCACTTGATTCGGGAAGTACGGATCAATCTTCAGTCCTCCTTTTGCCCGGGGAATGCCCTTATTACGGGACTGCGGAGACAATCCTTCACTCTTTTTAAAGACTGGCCAATCTAGCCTCCAGCTTTACAATTAGGATACTTTCATGGGAAAGGACAGGCAAGGGTCTGCATTCCTTCGGCAGAGGATCAATTAAAACTTCGACCTTCACATTGTAATGCAAGGGGTATGTAGCAGGTCTGGGGAACCCTCTCAGGACTTCCTTCTCCTTTTCTTCCAGCCACATTTATCATGCAATGGAATCTAAATCAAGCCTAGACAACTAAATACTTTTTCATAAAGACAGCAATCTTGGCCACACTCATTAAAAAAACTTTCTAGCTACCTTGAGTACTCCACTAAAAACCATAAGTATGGTTTCACAGGCCTTTCAGTAACAAGACAGTTATTCTGTGCACTGCATTCTAGTGGCCCATTTTACATGCTTCTGTGTTTTACAGTTTATGTCTCAAAGTACCATCAGAGCTGGAGGAGCTACGTAACTCCTGATAACCTGTAACACATAGTCTGGGGTATGCAAAATAGCAGCAACCTCTTCTATCACAATGAGGTTAAAGAGCATTTTTTTTGACTGTGCAGTAAAGGTCAGGACAATTGCCAAAACTCTCATTGCTGCATTTCAGCCTGTCCTCTAATTTTAGAGCAGTTTAGGTAGGTTACAAAACCATTTGTTGGACCATGAAGCAAGGGATCTTTAAATTTTGGGGAGGATAATAAGAGATACAAATTTCCTCTAGTACTCATAACTCCAAGTCATCCAAATAACAAGCTTAAAAAATATTTTGGGAACAGTGAAAAAAAAATTAATGTTTTTAAGTTTTTCCCCTTTAAAAGCAAAGACTACAGACTTAAAAAAAGCCCAAACAAACCTAAACCCAGATTCTCCAATACTAACATACAACTGTGAAACTGGAGTAAGACGGCACATACTGCAAGAATTTCAAATAAATAGTAAGTTTGCAACAATGCCCCTGCTCAGCTCCTTCATTTCCAGAGTGCAGGGTTGGCTGATAGGTACTGACAGTAAAGGTTAGATCAACTCCCCAGTCTGCTGCAGGGTGCTTAAAGGGTTAGTACCGAGGGACTTAATACTATTGTACTATATATCTATCTATATATATACACTATATATAGTACTTGGTTCTCTCTGCTACTTCTAGGTTATTGTGAGGAGCTTCTTCCCTCTGCCTACACAACAGCAAAATATCTAATCAAAGGTAACACTTATTTAATTTCCTGATTCTTTCATGGTTGATTTCTGAAAATTGACACCCATTTCACTTAGTCAAACTTGTGAACCAATCTGGACTCATAAGGCACAAGTGCCAATCAATATATTGGAGGCCAAGGTCAACTAAAACATTAGAACGTGCATTGTTGACTCTAAGTATGGTTACTGTGAAACAAATGTACAGTCATTTTTAAAGTAACAAAAAAATGTATTCCTAGGTCAAATTTTTGCTTAAAAACAATCTGGACCCACACTTCTATTATATATGTATACACACATATATATATACATATATATATACACACACCATTAGTGTTCCCTGAAGTGTTTTCTAAATGTGCATTAAAATTGAAAGATTTCTTTTTATGCACACTGATAAAGTGAGGCGAAGGAAGTTTCAGTACTTCATTTCCCTGAAGTCAGATTAAGAGTCAGCTGACCTCCTACAGACATCTATAGCACAGATGGATATGTAAGAACTAGTGTGGTGGGTTGACCCTGACACCAGGTGCCCACCAAAGCTGCTCTATCACTCCCCTCCTCAGCAGGACAGGGGAGAGAAAATACAACAAAAGGCTCGTGGGTCAAGATAAGGACAGGCAGAGATCACTCACCAATTACTGTCATGGGCAAAACAGACTCGACCTGGGGAAATTAGCTTAATTTATTAACAATCAAACCAGAGTAGGGTAATGAGGAATAAAACCAAGTCTTAAAAACACCTTCTCCCCACCCCTCCCTTCTTCCCAGGCTCAACTTCACTCCCGGTTTTCTGTACCTCCTCCCCTCCAGTGGCACAGGGGATGGGGAATGGGGGTTGCAGTTGGTTCATCACATGTTGTTTCTGCCGCTCCTTCCTCCTCAGGAGGAGGACTCCTCACACTCTTCCCCTGCTCCAGCGTGGGGTCCCTCCCATGGGAGACAGTCCTCCATGAACTTCTCCAACATGGGTCCTTCCCACAGACTACAGTTCTTCACAAACTGCTCCAGCATGGGTCCCTTCCATGGGGTGCAGTCCTTCAGGAACAGACTGCTCCAGCGTGGGTCCCCCACGGGCTCACAACTCCTGCCAGAAAACCAGCTCCAGCGCGGGCTTCCCACAGGGTCACAGCCTCCTTCAGGCATCCACCTGCTCTGGTATGGGGTCCTCCATGGGCTGCAGGTGGATGTCTGCTCCACCATGGACCTCCATGGGCTGCAGGGGGACAGCCTGCCTCACCGCAGTCTTCACCGCAGGCTGCAGGGGAATCTCTTCTCTGGCGCCTGGAGCACCTCCTCCCCCTCCTTCTTCACTGACCTTGGTGTCTGCAGAGTTGTTCCTCTCACATATTCTCACTCCTCTCTCTGGCTGCAGTTGTGCAGGGTTTTTTTTCCCCTTCTTAAATATGTTATCCCAGAGGTGCTACCACCATCGCTCATGGGCTCAGCCTTGGCCAGTGGCCGGTCTGTCTTGGAGCCGGCTGGCTTTGGCTCTATCAGACATGTGGAAAGCTTCTAGGAGCTTCTCACAGAAGCCACCCCTGTAACCCCCTGCTACCGAAACCTTGCCACGCAAACCCAATACAGCTAGTCATCTAGACTTCTGTTATAGTCAGCACAGAAATGTAGGTTTATTCAGAGTACGATTGATCTCGGTTGAAGGTAGAGGTCTAGATGAGACTAGAGGTCTGAAAATCTGGTAAGAGAAATACCTCTCTAGCCCATTTGCAGATCCATTTCACAATGTGAAAAATGTCAGCAGATTTGCATTAATTAACAAAGAAAACAGGTAAAAATCAAACATGTTCAGAACTTAAAAGTACAAAATGTACTGGATTCTCATCTGTTTTGCTTTTTCTTAAGACCTAAAAATCGAATACTACATCATCTATTAAATGGCATATTGACAGCTCTCCTGATTAAAAACATATGGAGAAATCCAATGTTGACTAAATTTTCTTTACTCTCAGAAATATCATTTCTGATCGGAAGCCAACCATGGAACACAGCAAACCAAAATCGATCTGGCTGAGGAAGCTGTGGACAACTGAGATGAGAATGGTTAATGAAACACAGCCCTAAATACAGTCATACTGCATCAGCACAATATGAATATTTCAAAAGTAAAGATGCCACTAAGAAAGCTTTTTAAAATATATCTATTTATAATGTAAAAATTCCTGAAGTATATTATCCATCATTTCTTTATATTATTTTTTCCCCCTAAATGTCTGGAGAATATCCATTTAGTGCCTGTTACCTTTTGTAAGTATAGCAGGGAAGGACTGGATGACTGAACACACCTGTAGCAAACAGGATCACAAGGAAGAGGTTACAGATTCGTGCAGATGCCTTCAGGAAAATACAACAGAAACAGAAGAGGAATTAAAAATGTGGGAGTTTTTTTCTGCAAAATGAATGACATCCGTGGTTCATGGAAAGTGTTCTATTTCATTATTAGCTGTTCACAGATAAAAGGTAAAGTGCACATAAGAAAACTCTTAAACCTGAGTTGTTTTGGCAATACAGAACACAAATACACGTCTAAATCTCCATACATCATTTCTTAGGTGGACAAAAGCTTCCTGTCTACTGTAAAAATGTTCATATATACATAGGGGGAAAATGGATAATTATGGTGGCAACCTCTACTATTTATCTAAGAAGGAAAATTAGATGCACAATAAACAGGTAAATTTTGTCTCTTCTGTAGGAACAAATCATCCTACTTACCCTTTAACAATCCATCACGACATTTTTTGCCATCAGCTCAAACAACCAGCTGAGGGGATTTTGCTAATTTAACTAAGTCAGCCATCAGTTTGTTTCTTCTTCTTCTAAAAAAAAAAAAGAATAATCAGAACATGCCAATGCTCCTGTTGGCTTTATCTTATATTATTATCTTATATTTCTTAAGTAAAACTGAGATATTTAAGATCCAGAATAAATACTGATAGTACTAACTCGTAAAAGCTAATGGATGATACAGGTCCCATGATATTAAAAGTGAATGTCAAAATGCTCCAGCAAACTAGGCCATTAGATTTTTCTACCCACTACACTGCCAATAAGGCAAATACAATGATTTCGTTTATTTAAATAATTGCTGCTCTTCACAAGTAATGGAAGCTTAAGCTACTCAGTGTGCGGTAGGCCACTTGGAGAAACAAAACAAAAATAAAGCACATTGCAGAAGAATAAAACAATTGTGCAGTTGGGTGTCTAGGCTTATACAGAGAGTGACAGGATTTCTGGTTACTAGAGCAAGCACACAGGTGAACAGATAACTGCATGGATAAACAAATGTTCATAATATAATTTGGACATTGAAAAACCAGCCCACAGACCAAACCTGCACAATCTTGAGCATAAATAGGCTTTCTTTTTTCTTTTTTCATTTTCCTTTTAATGCCTGCATGTACCAGATAAAGTCATACTACTCACAGGCAACGACTAGAACAAATGAACTGGTTCAAAGGGCTGTTGTGAGGCGCTCTCTTACTATACGACGAAGTACTGTTTTTCCTTTGCATGCTCAGTGCCGTCTCTAATCCAAAGCAATTGCTCTAAGGTGCCAGACGTATACAGCATGACAGCCAACAACAGCAAGTAACATTAATGCCTGCTTCCTCCTGATACTAAACGTTGCTGGACAGAAAACTCGTGCTATATTCTGCCCATGCCCCACCACTCCAGAAGAAGTCATAATAATCTCAGATGTTGCTCCTCAAATAACCACAGTAATTCTGTAATGAATGTGGCACTAAGGAGAGAAAAGTAACGTAGATTCATTCAGTAAAGAATATAACGTAACAGTAACACAAGCGGGATTAATTACAAGCAGAATGCTTTAGGTTTGGACAGTTCACAAAGTTAATTTTTTGCCCTGCCATCACAGCAAAGATGTTTTAGCTGATCACCAAGCAGACCTTGAACCACGATAGTTTACAGTGCAGAACTGCAGTGTAAATTGAGGTAGTTGCTGATTTACACTGAAGTTATTTACCCTCTGCAGCTGAGGGCAGTAACTTTCTCGGCTATCTTACACAAGCTACCCATGCTCATGTAGAGACCCAGGGGATACAGTGAAAAGAAATATGTAGAGAAATTATCAATAAATGTTTCTAGAATCGATTGTTTGCCAGAAGATGGTGGACTCCATACATCATGCTCTAAAGTGGGCAAAATAATAGAAAAACCAGTGAACGAACTGGATGTCAGGTTCTCAGGCTGCGTGCCAAAGGTCTCTGTAGCCTCACTAGTACTTCCCTGAGGTTAGAGAAATTAAGTATTAGAAAACATTTAAACATGTTAAGGCACATATTTATAAATATTATTATTTAAATGATTAAACTATTCTTTTATTTAAATTATTAAACAATAAGACATTATTTCCCCCCAATATACAAAATATTGGGGGGAAAAGATGGCTCTGTTAGTAGCTCAAACTACCTTTGATGAGCAGGTACTCTAGCCTCCAAAAGATCAGTGTGAGGTGAACCTTGAAAACTTTCTCAAAGAGCTTTGCTGTCAGCTCTTTTCTTGTCTCTGCCTGGGGGACTGATAGCTTAAGTGGTACAGCAAACGAAATTACCATTAGGAAGCTTGTGAAGAAAAATTAGCATCTAGGATTATCAGTACTCACATAACATAAGGCTTAGAAGGACAAAAGTGAAACATGAAATTATCAGAGGAACTGTTCAATATTACTGAGGAAATACCATCTCGCCAGAAGAAACTACTACACAGGCACAGTGACCTGTTTTCCACCTTCTGAAGTGTGATGGCTTCCTCCCAACAGTAACCCCATAAAGACAACTTAGATTAATCTAACTGGAGAGACATTTTCATATGAAAAAGGACTGTCCGTATCCAGGCTGAGGTGCGGATGACCAGAGTGAGGCTTTGCAGCTGCTGTTTATTTGAGGGGTCAGGAGCACCTGGGCATGGAGGAAGGCCATCAGCAGACCCCCCCAGCCTGGGCTTCTACCTAATGGCAGGGAAATGTCTCTTCCATCCAATGCACAACTTTGGGGCCTAAGTCTCAGCTGGTGGAAAAATTAGTGCAGCTTCACTGATCATACCAAAGTTATCTCAGTAAAGGTGTTCTTCCCAAATCTTGTACTTTTTTGAACTAGCAGAGGTTGTGACCAGCTGTGCTACCACACCCGTTAAAGTGATGAGAAAGGGTTGGGCTCGCATGTGCTTAACATAGGAGGGATAGAGAGGTACCAGAAGCCAGCATCAGTGGATGCGAGAGATCAAAGCACAGCTGCCTTTGTTCAAAAAAGGGCCTGATTTTGGTCATCTGTTTGTAGCATTGCAATCAGCCGTGACCTTGGAAAAGTCACTTCTTTACTTTGCTCCTTTGCCTTGCCACCTGTAAAGCATCTTGAGAGCTGCTGCTTATGTACTAGTGCTATCTGAAACCTACAAATTTTTATTGTAACCTGCAATCTTTCATAATTAAATTTGATGGATGCAATTTTGAATTAGAACTCTGTATTTTAAGTCTTTCATGTATTTCAACAGAAGCATAGCTCTTATTTTTAAAGAAACACTTGAGTTCTTTGTTGTTAATCGTATAAGACATATCTGTTAGCCACTAATATCTCTGTGATATAGAATTTAATTTACTTGCCACCATTTTACTTTTAATTATTGCAAGACTCCCAAGCAATAAACTGAAGTAACATATTGATGGGACAAGCCTTTTAAGTGATGAGGCATAATAATTATTAATTACAACTTAAAAGTCCCTAGCAGCACTTTTATTTGCTATAAATACTGGCTGACTTCAAAAGCTGGAAAAGACTAGTATTATGCAACAGTCAATTAATTAGATACATACAGCAGATACCTTTGTTAATGAATTTGATTATTAATAGAGCAACTCTCAGATTGAAATACTGACTCAAATGTTAGCATCCACATATTTTTGTCAAGGACAAATACGTTAGCATGTATGGGCCACCTAATTACATAATTATATTGCAAATTATTATTTTCTCTACTACCGTGTAGTGTATAGTGTATGCGGTGTTCACATTTTTACACTTTTACAAACAGTGTTCAGCTAGGTGGCAAAACTTCAAATCATCCATAAAGGCAAACAATTTTTTGCATTTCTTTTCTCTGTTTTTTTTCTGTGGAACATGACAGAATTTTATTGTTAGCTTGAATAGGAGAACAGGATTGTAAAATAGCATGCCTGTCACAAGTAAATCAATGGAGTACCCTTCTTAAAACATATTATGAAAATGCTTAGCAAGTCTCTGTTTTAATCCCAAGCACGTTCGGTAACTGGTAATTCCTTTTCAGAAGGAATGTCTCCACAGGTAGAGAAGTTTTTTTGTCAGTTTTATGAAAGAGCTTTTAATTACCTGCATTTATTTGAGTCTTGCATATACACATTGGGAAACAATTTGTGAGGTTTACTGAGTCTACAGCATAGCTCACACAATAAATCGTTCCTTTCTCTATTTACTTACCCTACCTACTGTCTTTGAGCCATAGTTTGGTTTTTTTTTTTTTTTTTTCTTTTGAAGAAAATTGAAAAGCACAGATATGTGGTCTTCCGGTACCAGTGAAAGCAGCATGGGCCAGGGTTTAGGGCATGAGGTCAGAACAGGATAACTGGTTTTTCTTCTCAGCTGTACCAGTTAAACAGTAGGAAGCTGGACAAGCCATGTCATCCTCTGTGTGGCATTTGCATCAATGTGGAGACATGTACTCTTCCATTTCTGTTACAGTTTTCTGAGAAGTGGAAAACCAAAACCTGCCATATAGGAGTAAAATAGCAGGTGACTGCTTTGTGGAAGACCAAACACCAACTCATGTTAAGATAAAATTAAGCATGCATCTTTCTAGTTTGCTTCTATTTGCAAATTGGATTAACTTTAGTAAAATCCAGTAATTTCCAATTGTGGTCACAACCTTCTGCAAAGAGAATGGGAAGGGAAGACAGATGACTAGATACTTGAGAAAAAATGCAAATATTTGAATTGCAGCAGCACCCAGAGATCCCAGGAAAGACCAGTAGAAAACTGCCTCTGTTCTGATCTGATGCTCTCAGTAGATAGGATGGAGGGAAAGGGAGTAGCTCTAGTATTATTTAGCTAGTTAGTATCTTAGTTAACTCTTTGTTTTATACAAGACATGAAAGCTTTTTTGTGGACAAGTCAGAGCACAGAATACACTGAGAATAAAGTGTTAAACATACTAAGGACCTGACTGCACTGGCTGCTACTGTGGGCTCCAATATTTTCATGTCTGAGAGGGATGACACTGCAGCAAGGAAGATTTTTGCTGCATTGTTACCTCACTTGGCGTTTACCAGGATAAGTATCACTCAAATATATGCGATGCTACCTGCAAAATGAACTGGTGATGTCTATTTCTGCAAGAAAAGTCATGGAAAACATTGACAATACACCCTTGACTGATCCTTTCTCCTGATCCTTAGCTCTTGACCTTG
This sequence comes from Fregata magnificens, assembly GCA_013389945.1. NCBI lineage: Eukaryota > Metazoa > Chordata > Aves > Suliformes > Fregatidae > Fregata > Fregata magnificens. The sequence goes on along the minus strand of WAAD01027366.1, from coordinate 106,162 downwards.
TGAAATTCTGATACAAAGGAAGATTAAAACAAATATACATATAACAAATGAGAGGAAAAACACCCACAAAGCTGGCACAAGAGTGTGGTACTATCTGAAGAGGTATACCAGTCTCCTGAATATTTGTATTTTAAAAGTGGCTTTAATTCCTTATGAAAACTTTAAGGCATTCTCCTTGGGGGGGAAAAAAAAAAAATCCTATTGATAAGAGACAGAGGGAATCTTAATCATATTTCTTCTCAGTTCTTCTCCCTAGTTCTAACTAGTAGGGGATATTTGCATTGAAACAATCTCTTTTTCTCCTTCATTCGTTTGATCAGCTGTTTATCCCTCACCTGGAGCCATAATCTCTTGTCTGTAGCTTCATAATCTTCTGCACTGCTAAAAGGATTAGGTATCCAGATGAAGCATAAACAGCAGGAACAGATGATCACATAGGAAACAATACTACTCTGACTTTTCAGGTGCCTCTTTCCCCACTGGTAATTAAGTAAAAAGAAACCCTAACCACCACCACCACCTCCTCTTAGAAAGTAGAGAAGCAACCCTGCAAACATACAGAAGAAAAAAACCCCAAACCTTAAGACATAGCTTTTTAAATAACTCTCCCCAGAATTAAAACTGCATGAAACTACAAAATGAGTGAGTAGTTTAAAAAGAGAATAAGAAGATTTAAAAAAAAAAGCGACATGGAGAGATTATTCTAATGCTTTAACAAAATTGATGCAATCTTTACAATGCAAATTTTTTCCATTCTGAAAATAGACGTCTTTTTCTCTGGGCTTTCTAAAAGAATGGCAAAGCTGAACCGGGGGCGGGAAGGTTACATTTTCAGTGTAGAGTTTTCACTGCGCAAGATCGAGTCTGCCTTTTTACAGTCCATGTTCATTTCTTTCATAAACTTATAGGACATTTCTGGCATCTGACTTTTTTTTTTAAAGCCAGTACACATATTGAAGTAAAGCACGGTATTGCCATAACCTTCCACCGTGTCTGAAAATCATTCTGATTACTTATGCTCATTAAAAATGTATGAGATAAACATTTGTAAAATTCAATATGCTTTTCAAAACTGTAAGATCTAAATCTGGCCAATTCATACCCTTTTGACACACACTTTTCATGTGTTATTTGAGTCTTTTGTTATTTACCATTTCACTGTTTTCCTTCAACTAGACTGCTGACATTAAGCTCAAATACAGCCCTCACTAGCGTACTGTACAACTGGAAAATTTTGAGAAACTGCTTGCTTTGCCTGAATTTCTGAGAAAAGAAAAATTTATTTTGAAATGCATTACGCTCTTTTATTAAGCCTGGATATACAATAACCTTTACAAAAGCAAAACAATGGCAGATGAATATGACTTGTTGATTATTCAGTTCCACTTATACGTGGCAATTGGGTAGTCTCTCTCTGAAGCAGACAGCATGACCTGGAAAATGAAGCCACTGGAGAAGCAACAAACCACGTACATCTTCGTGATACCTTCCCTCTTCCCTTAAAGTTACAACCCGCTCCAACTTACTTATCTACCAATATTGCCTGAGGCTTAACAAAGTGTTGATTCCTTCCCTATCAGTTTAGTAGGCAATAGATCTGCTTCTCTCCATCACTAGCCTATGGAGATTTACAGTAAGTAAAGCAAGCAAGCTAAAACCTATTCCCGAGAAGTTTACTGTCTGTTTCATCAATTAGAATAGATTTCAGTAAGTGAGCGGACGTAATAGATGGCATAACGTTGTAAAGGTTTTCAGGGTCTGCAAAAATTCCAGTCAAATATAGATTGAGTTAACATAGTTTTACTGATCTAACCAGTCCCTTCAGTACTCCTGCTGACAATATACAGGCAGCGTCTAGAGAGCTGTCAAAAGACTCTAGCTGAGCAGACAAAAATGAACACCTGAGCCAGGGGAGCTGATATTTGCCTACGCCTACATTTCTTCTGAACAGTTCTTTAAAATCTTACCATTTAGCAAAACCCACTGAAAAAGAACACCGAAACAGATTCAAACTTTATCTGGCAGTCCTCTCTACTACACTGTTATAGAAAACTTAAGCGCTCATTGTCAGGCATAGATACACCAGGGCACGAAATTGGTAGCAAAAATTCAACAATGTAGCAATGGTTTAGGCAAGACCGAAGATGTGTGCTGATGGTATGGCGAGGCCTGCTTCTGGTGGTGTTATACATAATCAGTACTTCAATCTAAGGTTAAGCCGATTTCAACACAAAAAAACCCCTGCAACAAAATAAATTGAATTAAATGATGAAAATAATGCAAAAGGACACTCACTGGGGGATTTTTGTTTGTTTGTTTTTGTTTTTGGTTTTTGTTTTGTTTTTTTTTCTTTTTCCTGTGAAAATGACACCAGTCTTCCAGGAGATACATTCACTGCCTGGAGGCTTACAGGAAAAGTTACCCTACCTAAGCTATTTGTTGTGATCTAAAAAACCCCTCAACTCCAGCTGTGGTCAAAGGCACAGGAACCTTCTGAACATGGGGACAGTTGTGAGCAGGGTTTGCCACATGGGCAGCCACAGTGCTGGGCTCATTCCCCTCGTTCCCCAGAGCAGCCTCAGGCCACTGACCTTCCAGAGTAAGCTGCAAAGCTCATCTCTTCCCCTGGGTCGTGGAAATGGCAAAATGACTTAAAAGGCAAGAGCTGAGACTAAAAAAGCTATGATATGGAACAGGCCGCCTTTTTCCTCGTTCGCGTTTTTCATTACTTTAATCACAGGGAATGCCAGAAAAGCCTAGGATGTAGGACAAGTGCTTTAAATGCCATACATAACTCCAACCAACTAAATATCTCAGAAAATTGGAATATCATCGGTGATTGCTCAGGAACTAATTAACAAGGAAGGACAAAAAATCACTGAAAATGTGCTATTTGACCAAGAATTGACTAAAAACCAAGGTGTGGAAAAGAGAGTAGGTATGTGTTAATGGAATAGTCAACATTTGAAGGTTTCAAGCACCTAGGAAGGAAACAAAGTTTTACTTTCTCAGACTGCCTTAAATAAAAATAATAGTTACACAAATTTAGAAATAATTTTTAAATAAAAATCTGGTCTGTTTTTGAGTAGCAAAGCTTTAAAATATTTATGTTTATACACCAAAGAGTTAAGGCATGAGATTATAGAGAAGAACTTAAATTAAGCTGGGCTTATATTAAATATTAATTGTTCAAATCCAAATTCAACATCTATGCTATTAAACCAAGAAAATATTAAAGATGGATATGCCATATATGTCACTTGAAAAGTGCAGTTGCCCAAGCACTTGCAAGTTGCTGAAAATAAGGATCTTTTAAAGGTTACAGCTTGGACACATTTACATTTTTCTGAGTACACATACAATTCTCAATGCTAGTTTACAACATTTAACAGCCATATAAAGTTCAAGAACAAAGACTAGGTAATACGTTATTTCATACCAAACAGAACAGGCAGCCATTAACAAAAGTTTGATAACTTATTAATTAGAATACAACAGAGAAAAAGAATTAAAATACACAAGACAAAAAATTAAATTATAGCACAACAATTTGACTTTGGTATTCAACACTTGCACAAGATAAATTTCATAAAAGCTATCAGATTTAGAGAGTGGATATTCAGTATTCTTGAACATCAAGTAATCTTTCTTAGTAAAGAAGGAAGAAACAGTGTTCTTATTGAATCTCAATCGATTTGTGCTACGTTGCTGCCAACACAGACAAACACAACAGATTAGTAAAGGGGAAAATGCTTATTTTATATACCTCAGGATAAAATGCGATCCATCATCCATGAAAGCACATGCTGCGTGTCTCAGCTAAAACTGCTTCTTGCAACCGTCTGGCCTAGACTATCACCTGGTCAGCCTCAGCAGGTTTGGTGCCTCAGTGGATATTCTGACACCTATTAGTGCTGTTTCGGCATCGCCTTCTTTTGTTTTGGTGCACAATCAAGTAGGTTTGGCTCAGACATAGGTGGAAACAGAGAAACATGCATGCACAAGAAGGGAATAGGATGGATGAAAACAATGGAAGAAAGAACGGGACAGGCAGTGGGGAAAGTAGCTGGGAGTTCTCCTGGGTATGGAGTTACGGTCCTTCCTCTTTCAGTAATAACTCCAACTCATATGCCAAAGTCTATTTAACTCTCCTCCCCAGCCTCAGCTTTTTTTGGTTAATGTTGACAAACAATATGAAAGAAGTTTTTTATCATTTAGTTCAGGTAGGTTCCATTTCTGACTTGTCACCTCTGGTCAACAAATTCAGAAAGTATCCCCCTCTCATGCTTCACTCACAGTCTTAAGTGCAGTCCACAGTTCCATCAAAATTCTTCCTGTCTGGGTTAAACCAGTTTGTTTTCAACTTCTACCATTTTGCATCAACATTCATCACACTGGAGTATTTCGAATGCCCGCCCGTGTTCCATGCATAAGCTCATGGTGAAAGTATCATGGTCTGCGTCAAAACACTCACCTATCAAAAACATAGGCCTAGGTGTAGTTCAGGGGCTCAGTACCAGGGAAGTTTTAATGTTTCCAGTTACTCTATTTAATTTTTTTTTTCTCCTTTGCTCTTTTAATTACTCTAATCTCTCTGTGTTTACAATAAAGTAGCATGTTAGGTTCTTAAAATCATTGTAATAGTGAGAGTAATATCTTCACTCTATATTAAATAACACAACTGTATGTCTGCCCTACAAGGCTTGCTAATTCTGACCAGCATAGCTTATTCTGAGAGCACACCAACAGGCTGCAAAGGAGATAAGAATATGTGCACTGAGAATGCTTTGTTAGCATGTAGTAACAGTGATAGTTTTACACACAGACTGATCTTTTACCAAAGATTTAGGGAGATATACTGGTAACATTTGAGGAAAGAACTAAATAGTTCTTTTAAAAAAGTTTAAAAAAAGGAAAAAAATGTTTAAGAAGTAAAAAAAAAAGAAAGAAAAAGAAAAAGAAAGAAAAAAGAAAAAAAGAAAAAAAAAAAGAGGGAAACAGGTTGATATAACCAAAAACTTTACTGTCAACAATACATATCAGCCTGTAAATTATATCTCAAGGGAAACAATGGAAGTACCAATACTTAACCCATTCTAAAGACTCTGCAAATCACTAAAAGAAAAGTTTTGCATTATGGAACTATACTGGCCTAGCAGGGACATGGAGTAGGTGAACTAAATAATCAATTTCCAGCATCTTAGAGCAAGGCATTGGAAAGCTGAGTTTCTAGTTTATTATGTGAGGGTTATATTGCTTGTTAGTTCAAGTGTTTAAGCTCCTTTTTCTTTTAGTTCAAAAATGTTAAATTTTGTAATCCATCAGTCCAACCACCTCAGAGTTGTTACTGAAGCTAGAAAACCTCAAAAGGCAAGGGAAAAAAATTAAAAACAAATTAATGTGGGAAGATGAGATAAATCAATACTGAAGTCAAGAGTAATTTATCAAAATATCTTTTACTGAAAATGAGTAATTTTTTCTACTTCAGGAGAAACCCATTAATTTTATTCCCCCCCACCCCATTCCTTAGCATGACTGTAGTTCAAGCAGCATAATATAAAAATAGGCTTATTAAGATTTGAAATGTGTTTAACTCTTATCATAAGTATCACAGTCCTTCAAAATGTAATTTAAAAATATATATAAATCAGGAGACCATAAAAGGGTTTGCACTTGACAATAATTAAGGGGAAAAACTTAGTTATAATTGACAAACTGTAAGCAAAAAGGAGCTGGAAAATAAATGGTATGGGCTGGATTGGGCAATCATTGACAGTACTGTGACTGCCTTCATTGACCTTAAATGAGATTTTGGGGGGTTCCCTATAGCATAATTCTAGGGGTTTTTTTGGGGGGTTTTTTTTGGGTTTTTTTTGGGGTTTTTTTGTTTGTTTTTTTTTTTTTCAAAAGACAAGATGTAGGAGGTCCAGTATGATTTAGTGTAAGTCAAGCAGAGTGATTTCTTGAATATCCATACTACAATTCTATATGATACTGAGCTCTCCAATCCTGATTGAAAAGGAACACAAAATGAAAAGCATACAACATATACTCAACTTTAAGGCTTTTATCTTGCTGGCATCCCTCGGTTAAGCAAATGCTTAAATTGCTTTCTAGGCTGGCCAACTGAAGTCATGGGGCATGGCAGCACCTCATTGATATCAGCATGTAACATGTGAATCATTTTGCAGTGGCTTATACTGCATGTAGACTTCTTCCTTTTGCTTATTCACTTCAGCATGATCCTGTGCATCTCTCTCCCCTTTCCTCTCCTGAAGTAACTACCAGGTGAGAAAGCAAGAAAAAGTTCCTTAGGCGAAGGCTGCACTGTGCTAGAAGGAACGTCCAAGGCACTGCCATTCCTGAAAGCAAGTATCTGAGCGCGAAGATCCCACAGCCCAAACACGCCACAACACAGACAGACTCAGGGAGGTTAGCTGTAGTGATTATCAAACATTACGAGATAACAGGCGCAACACTTTCAGTGACTTCTGTGGACAGACCTTGCTGAGAGAGCTTGCAATAAAATAACTAGGTAAATCAAAACACACCAGATTGGTGATACAGCAAAAGTACTAAGAACGGTGAAGGCAAAGTAATCAACAAGCTGTAATAGTTTGCTAATCATTATCAGCTCTTATTAGACATTCATTATTTGACTGATATATATATATATATATATCAGGATCTGTAGGAACCCAAATTCCATTTCATAATCCATATGCAGTTTGACAAGGTAGGCAGAATTTTAGTGCTAATTTATGATACTAAAACACTTCTGCAAATTTAGTATACTGAGACTTGAATCCTGCCTTCTACTTCATGTAGTTCTGATCCTAAGGTATCAGAGTTATGGTAATTACATCTCTGTATTACAAAGACAAAACCACAGACTTAAGGAGGAAATGTAATAATTCCCACTGACCTAGAATTTGTTATCCCAGAAGTTTCCTGATGGACTACATTCACTTGCTTAAGGAAAGCTAGTTCAATGAAAGATTCAAAAGAAAGTACCGAACAAACAAATGGCTTTGAAACTACTTAAGCTAGAGCATTCAAGATTACACAGACTCAATGGCTGCTTTAGCAAGTTGTCAGGACAACCATTTCACTTAATATTTAAATAAATATACATAATGTGAAAGAAATATACAGCCATGTGGTATTTGCCTGTGTCTACATTTTCCTTAATGAGTGCAGAGCCTATAAAAAAGGCTCATTAGTAGAATTCCCCAACAGAAAGATCAGCCTTTTCATCCTGTTCCTGAAAAAAATCTTTGTAAATAGCCTGATCGATCGCATGTTAAGAAAGTTTTTATTATCGATTTATTTTGCAGAAACGTCTAGGAATTTCATAAGTAAACCAGAACTTCTTTGTGCTAGGTCTGTTCAGGCACACAAAAAGAAGCAGTTCTTGACCCTAAGAAGGATGGAACCTAATAAATATCCATGCAATGTTCTTGCACTCAAATAGAAGAATTAGAGATATATATTTGTGTGCACATACATATGCCATACATACACCTAGAAATGTACATACACACTTTTTTGTGGACAAAACCCTGCTTAGGGGGGGAAAAAAAACCTCGGCCAGGATTATGACACAGTTTGACTGTTCAGCCAAACTAATACCACAGACAGGATTGCATGCACCACCACCACGTGCCCCTTTGAGACAGCATGGATGTGCAGGTGGGCTACAGGACAGCCCTAAAAAGGGGAGGACAGGGGATACAGACACAGTAGGGCCAGGTATTGCATATCACAGGACAAAATTGATGCTTTAGTATCACTTGCACTTTGGGTCATGGCATTGCTAAGTCACGGAGGTAAACTAGCTACACGTGCGAGGCAAGCTGTGTCACCTGGAAGCCAAATGGGCGGCTAACGCTGTTGGAGGGTGAGGAGTCCAGCTTCCATCTCACTCAGCACCTGAGGCACAACCTTGACTGCTCACCTCTCCCACAGGTACCCCAAACCACATAAAGAAATATACCTCAAGCACACAGGCTGCCCTGTTGCATTAAATGCTGCTTTGCTGGCACACATGACCAACAATTTTGGGAGGACTAGAAATCGTACCCCAGATATCTCACCTCCGACATGGGTGTACTAATCACTAGGGCAGAGAATCACAATGTTTTTCTGAACCAACAAGCATTTGGGTATTTCACACCAACCTCACCACTGCTCTGTAAGAGGGCAGTCATTTTACGCCTAGGTCTATATCACATTAACACTGAGACCTCTAAAAACCACGATTGGACCCTTGGCAAAACTAGTCCATCAGTTCTGTTCTGTTCTTCAGCTGTTTCAAAATTAATCTTGTTATTTTAGGTCAAATGAAGCATTTCAAATATTACAAAACATTGTGTTTTACTTTGGTAACAAAAGATAAAGACTGTTAATATGATCCTTAAATATTTGTACATTATTGGTGTACTGAATAACCCAATAAATTCAATTATTCACCCAGAGAGGAGAAATTGAGCTTTACTTAGAAAGAGAAATCCATTTTAGTTATTGCTGGATTTTTATGAAAACTGAAGGATGACTTTTCCTGGAGGACTGGAATGAGAATGACAGCTTTAATACTTTTGCTTAGCCCTCTTAAAAATTTTTCAAGACAAATCTTTCTAAGCTTTAGTGGAATTTTAACTGTATTTATAAATAATTTTCACTTTCTGTAGTATCAACTGAATACATAAACAGGGATTACTCTATAAGCAACAAATGTATTTGAAGTCAGTATTTCGTAACTACTGTGTTGTAATCTATACTCAGCAAGGCCAGAACCTGACACTGTGCTGGAGAATTTTGTGTCTGAGATTCCTTACAATAACAATAAGCATGGGTTACTGAACTGCTGTTATTCAGCTGATTTGCCTTTATAAGCATCAGATTCATGGGACCACTGTAACCATCCCAGTACTGACCTCTGTGTGAGGTTTTCCAATGAAAATAATACTAACTTTTCCTGCCGGAGGTCCTTCCGTAATCTTGATTTTAGTTCCTGGCACAGGGCTACACCCATTTACATAGGCTTTGGATTAACAAAGATGTTTGGATAACCTCGATGATGTAACTTATATTTAAATGAAATTAATTTTTGGTTATGTTGACTAATATTTGGACATAAAGGTATATTTGGTTTCAATACAGTGCATGGATATCTACAGTAGGCACATTTAGTGTATTTACATAGGAAAAAAGTGTCAGTCTTAGGGAAATCAAGCAAGGTCTCACATGCAGTGCAAGAGAACACACTAGCTATATATGCCAGTATATACAGCAAAAACATCCTTTGAATAGGAATAGCTTTATATTTACCGGTATACATCACAACTTCCCTGGAATTACTGAAGATCACAGGTGCTGGCCATGTAGAAGACCACCCTGTTGCCCCTGCATCAGTTCAAGCTGTGCCAACACAAGGCCAGGGAAGAGAAGGCAGAAAGCTTGCAGTGCCTTGGAAATACCCTGTGCTCTCTTCTGCCATGATCCACCTATGCTGCCTTCACCTGGAATGGGCTGGGACAGTGGGGCGACAGTGCCTAGCACAGCCTTGGTGACCTCCTTGTTTCGGGACACTATTTTCCTCCCAAGCACTTAAAACTGGCAGAATATTGCAACACAAGAATATACACTCATATTTCTTCTTCTCACCTGTCAGTTGCCAGCAGGGGTGAGGGAGGATGTTCCTTTTTCCCATGACTCCATAACAGTTCTCCCATGTGACTTCTGGGATAATCCTCACCCTGCAGCCACCTGATGCCTGGGCAATGTGTGCGTCCAGTGACCGGATATGGGGAGGACCTGGAGGTCTCATTTACCTACTCTAGAAATACACTTTTGCCCATCTCTGGACCTAAAAGTTGCTGTGCACCGCTAGCCAGGCAAGAACTGATTGGCTCTGAAGCTCCAAGTGGGGAGCTGCTGCAAAGCTGCAGAGGGCTGACATGGTGAATACCACAGCACAATCTTTTATGGACATCATTTTATACCTTTGATGCACCTTTAACGTATGACATGGCACCCTCCCCAATTACTCCATTTGCTAGAGCACGCAACATTACAGCCCAATGACAAAATGCAGCAGAAAATAAACAAAATAAAATATGTGAAGGGCATCAAGGGTGGTACTCATCCCACCTAACTCACAGGTGGGCTTTTCCTGACTGCAATTAAATAAGGAGGAATTTAGTAAGAGAAAAGCATTGCAAGATCTGGAAGCAGTGAATCCTTGTATCAGCAAAGTACTGTGATGTATATCCTGAAATATATCCTCTGTGTGACAGATCCCTATCTGTAAATTTGGACAATATCACTTTTACTTCTCTTGTGCTTTTGTCAGGGACACAAACCATCCCCCATGGTCCCTTATGCGAACATAATATTTGTGGTGCAAGGAAGTACTAATCTCAATGAGGACTGAGAACCAATTCCTGATTTTGAGCTTATGGCTGTACAAATGGGAATGACAGCCCTCAGGTGCAGCAGTCTGGAAATGAAACAGAGAGTCTTGAAGGGGTGGGAGGAGTTAACTGTTTCACTTGTGCTGCAAAATAAAAAAATAAAAAACAAACCAAACCCAAAAAAAACCTCACCAAGAAAACCCAAAACATAAAACTTGTTAACTTTTAAAAATCTTCTGGCACATGAAGACAAATTAGTCCCAGCTAGAAAAACCCTCCCAAACCAAACTACAACTGCCATCCAAATATCCTGTTGGTAATGATTTTGTGCACTGAAATGTTACATATACTGCTTCAATTTCTAAATCTGCATTTCAGATGAAAAAGTGCAAAATAAGGTTTAGCAAATTAGATGTTAAAGATTTTGCTACTGACTGCAGTTTCTGTTACATTAGACAAGGACATTATTTGCCTTAGCAGGCAGAAGAACAATGACTAAAGGCTGTTATTATGCCACAACGGCTACATTAAGATAACTGTAAAAATAATTGTAGATTCACAACCTCAGTTCTGTGTAAACATTTTCAGAAACATTTTTGTATCTTTAATTTGGTTTGCAATGTTACATAAAGAACAGGACTTAGGCCAAGGAATATGGACTGACAATAATAAAGTCTTGCAAATTCAGAAATAATAGTACCAGCCTATTACGCTACATCTACGTTAGCAAATATTTTAGGAACAGATCAAAGTAGCTGCTGCTGAGCTCCTCACACTGCTATTACATGGCTCTGGGAACTGAGTTAGCACATGGTAAGTGGAGACCATCAAGGAACTCGCTTCAAAACCGCATATTGTGTCTCTGATCTGAGTCGTCATAGACACAGACTTGCAGAAATACCAAACCATTTGCAGCACATTTATCTTTCTGAACTCTACTACTGCTTTTTTGTTATCACTTCTAAGAGGTTCAGGCCTTTTAGTTAACACTTCTAGAAAAACGTCATGCAGTATTACTACACATCACTTGGTTAATTAAGCAGTATCATTTGCGGAAATATTGTGCGGCAGTAGGTTACTGTTGCTAATGGTGCGACTTAGAGATGCAGAAAAGAAATAGAAGTGGGCACAAAATACTACAGAATGTTTGCTTAAAAAAATAAAGCCCAATTACTCAACTTTCTGTGACCAAGAGATACATCAACAGAAGATTTAAAAGCAAGAGAAACAGCTTCACTGAAGGTACCTACCAGATACATCTGGATACTTATTTCCTCTCTGCTCCATATGGATTCCTCTATCATGTGCAGTCCATCCCCAAGCAAACCAGGCTTCCCCATAAGCAGGTTTATCGCATAGATACCTGCTGCATCTTCTGCCAGCAGCAGTCACTGTGAAAGACAGGATGAGCACCTGATCAATTCCAGTAAGAACTGGAAGAGAGTTAAGAAACAGTAAATACTGTGTGTATGTGTGTTCGAGGTTTCCTGTTCTTGTTTGCCTTGGCCATCGTGTCATCCGATTTCTTGACATTGTACTTGTAATCCCTTGAACATATGCAGTGCCTGCATACAGGTATGGATATGACTGAAACCCTTGGAAGAGATGGGAAGAGGGTGGATTTGATTGTACCAATCCAGCAGGTTGCAGCAGGATTCACATCAAGTCTGACTCTTCCACTGGGTATCAAAGCAACCTCAGCAGGTGATGTGTCTTCACAAGCCCTTCATACCTTCATACTTTGTTTTGCCTCCCCCAGTGCAAAAAGCTGTACCTGGTGAGTTGTCGAGTGATGCTCTCAAATCTTGGGCAAGTCATCTGCCACCTATCAGCTTTTCAGAGTAGAGATGTATGGTGCACAAAGGAAACAGTCTTCGAAACATATGCAAGGACATGCTCAGACTTACCATTTTTCCTCATGGGGAAAATTCCCTACCAGCAACATGCAAGCATTGCTCAGCAGATGACATAGAAGAATAAATTTAAGCAGCTGAAGATGGTTCATTTGCACATCTCTGACTGCAGCTTACATCTGCACTGTTCTAGTAATTGCTGTGAGAGCAACGACTGAAACGTTACTACCAGTCCTTTCAGGTCGGGGACAGCCCTGAAAAGGAGCCACCAAACCAGGGTGACAGCATCTGTAAAATCTGGGGAAGTTAGGAGTTAGAAGCTGGGCCCCTCGTGACCTTTAAGGATAAAATAAAACACAGGCCAACATATTTATTTGTGCTGCAGTCCCCTCTGTCTCCAAGCAGCTGAGAGATTTGGCCTTAATAGATCTTTTCATGGGCCAAAACCCTTGCAAATACCTGCATTAACACACCCACCTTGTTGGGTGGTGGGAGCCAGAGAAATAGGAAGCAATAAGGACACAAGGGCTGCTCAGAAGGTCCGTATGGTTTGATGCAGTAGACAGAAAATAGCTAGACACTTGCAGGACTAAGCACCGCACAGTCCTGCGAGGGGGCAGGACTCTGTAGGGAGCGCAAGCACACCAGACACCTGCCTACGTTGTCCAAAATAAGCAGGAAGATTCACAAGCTCTGTTCAGGAAAAAGCAAAAGCAGACAAGACAGGTTGAAAGCTATGCCTCGCATCAAAGCATATCATGGCTTGAAACCCATCAAGGCTGTTAATACTAAAGGTCAGTGTATTTAATTAGTCATAGGGATGTCTACCTATGAGTTACCGCCAATGAAACATCAGCAATTATCTTTCATGTTTAAACAACCTTGCACAGTGTTTTACATAACATGGTGTGTATCACCACTCAAGTTTAAATAGGACTATTACAATCAACCACTTTAATAAGTACGCACTGCAAGGCAAGAATTTCCTGACGAGAGCTTCTAGAGCAGCAGCAGATGCATAACTCCGGGATATTTGCTCCTTTCATGTTTTGTATCAGAACTAACATGAAGATTTCTGAAAAAGAGTAACCCTGTTTGTGCAGTGATAGAAGATTAGGACTCTCCTCCCTCCACCCCATCAGTACTTAAATGCAACAGAGAACTAGATAATTAGGGTTTTTTTTTTTTCTTTTTGTGTCAATATGAGAATAGCTGTCCCTAGTTAATTTCTAGCTATATATCAATATGGTTTTATGTTCCCTTTAATGTGTGTGTATGTGTGTTTGGTGATAGCATTTCTAGGGATGCATTAACCACCAGTGATACCTTGTGCTTACTACATCCACAGGAAAGATTAAAAAAAAAAAAAAAGAAAAAAGAAGGAAAAAGCTAAAATTGTATTAAATACATCTGATTTTTTCATTATCACTTCCTAGCAGCTATCCCCAGTTAGGCAAACCATGTTCAACTTATTTTAAAATACTTAATCACATTACTGAATGATTCCTTGGAGATTAAAAAAAAAACCAGGTCACTTCCATGAAGGACGTGTGGCCACTCTGTTAATCCATGAATATGATGTACTGTATTACACTTGTCCAATTAGTTTGAGGAACAGGGGCTGGCAGATCCAGGAGGTTATTGAAAACTAGAAGGAAGAGTTAGTTCTGTGTAATAGCAGGCTGTTACACAGCACAACTAGAAAACACACATGCATATTGGATGCAGCATAGTCACCCCCCAACAACTTGCAGGAAGACTGAGACATCAATTGTAAAGAGCCCATTTTCCAGCTAGGGTTGCATATTTTGGCGGCCTTATGCCATTAAAGAGAGTTATATTCCCACCAAATCAGTTTTCCAGTCCAATTCATCACATGGCATCACCAGCATTTGTGCAAGGACCACCACCAGGACAGCTTGACCCATCTGGGAAAGAAGATGCTGAGGCCAGCAGCCTGGCCAAATCACTGTCTGCCCACCCTCCCCAACAGGCACGAGGCAGAAGTTATACAGCTGATTTGAATTTTAGAAGCCAAAGGAGGCCTATAGAAAGCTAACTCTATAGCCCTATCACTTCACGTGCTTGTTAAAAAACACAGTTTATTTTCAGAAGAATGGTACAGGGATTCACTTATGCAATGAATTTAATGAAAGCCCCCTCCACACAGCTCCTTACACTAACAGTGTTAGAGCTGCTAGTGTCCATGCTTTGCATGTAATGCAAGCATTGATTTTGCTTAGTATTCTTATTTTTATAGAAGTGTTTTGGGAGGATTTTTGACAAATAACTTTCTGTGAAAATTCTCACTTGTCATAATCCAATATTTTTCATGAAAACATCCCATATTTGAAATCTTGTAATATTTTTTTGCCTTGGGAAAATAGTTTTCTGCACAAAAAAACCTGTTCTCTATGTCACACAGCTCTTCTGCTCCATTTCATAAAGTGATCAACGCTAGTTCCTTCAGATAAACAATCCTGGATAGAAAACTACATTTTAGGTTTTGGACGTTATGTGTTTACATAATTGGCTTTCTCATGCTAGTCTAAAGATGTGCTTTTTTTGCTGCCGGACACGGTTTGCTTTTGTCTGACAAAAACATGCCACAGTCAAAGATTTAAAATGATTAGTTGTGCTGGTTTTGGCTGGGATAGAGTTAATTTTCTTCATAGTAGCTAGTATGGGGCTATGTTTTGGATTTGTGCTGAAAACAGTGGTGATAATACAGGGATGTTTTAGTTACTGCTGAGCAGTGCTTGCACAGAGTCAAGGCCTTTTCCGCTCCTCACACCGCCCCACCAGTGAGTGGGCTGGGGGTGCACAAGAAGTTGGGAGGGGACACAGCTGGGACAGCTGACCCCAACTGACCAAAGGGATATTCCATGCCATAGGACAACATGCTCAGCATATAAAGCTGGGGAATAAGAAGAAAGGGGGAGGATGTTTGGAGTGATGGCGTTTTGTCTCCCCAAGTAACTGTTAGGCGTGACGAAGCCCTGCTTTCCTGGAGATGGCTGAACACCTGCCTGCCAATGGGAAGTAGTGAATGAATCCCTTGTTTTGCTTTGCTTGTGTGCGCAGCTTTTGCTCTCGCTGTTAAACTGTCTTTATCTCAACCCACGAGGTTTCTCACTTCTACTCTTCCGATTCTTTCCCCCATCCCACCGGGGGCGGGGGGAGCGAGCGAATGGCTGCGTGGTGCTTAGCTGCCGGCTGGGGTTAAAACCCCAACATTAGTGGAATTGCAAAGGCAGGAATTTAAGTGGCATTTAACACAACCACCAAACATCTTAAGCCTCCCTTCTTATCCCTACCCTAGAAACCCTCAAACCAAAGATAACCCCAACTTATTACTGAAGACTGAAAACTGTGATTGCCTCAAACATTCATAACGAGTATTTACACAGGTTACAGAATACAGAAAGACTTAAAGAAAATGTTGCGTTTGGTCTAATACCACCGTAATGAACAAAGAAAAAAAAAATCCCAACAGAAGCAGCGGTGAATACATGAAAGAAGCTTTGTACAAAAGTGATGGTTAAAATTTCATACGTTCTAAAGATCAGGTTTTCATTTCAGTTAATTTTCCATATCTTTACTGTACCAGAGGGTAGTGTTTTGATAGGTTTTTTTTTTTCCTCTCTGAATAGTGAATCAACTTTTATGAAAGAATTTACATTAAAAATTACTTACATTTTGAAGTAAAGAAGTATTTTTACACTTTTCTACAGGGATAAACATGTGCTAGCAACTCAAGACTACTACAAAAGAACTGGTCCAAGAATTTTTAGCATGAAATACACTGAATACATAGACTTTGATCATTCACAAAGATGATACTTTAACAGTGGGATAATTAATCTACTCCATTTATCTTGCTCTACAACCCAAGTAGACACAAGACACTCAGTATTTTGTGCAAGGCAACTAAGAAAGGTTGGGATTTACCCCCTACCTTTCCCTTCAAATGACTTCAGCTGACTTCACCTACTTTCCTCTTGCAAGCCAATTTCCTTCTGAGGCGGACAGCTCACTCAGTCTTTGGTGTCGGTGGTGGGTTGATGCCAGCAAACAGCCAAACACCCTCACAAGCTGCTCGCTTACTCCCTTCTCCTCCGGGACGAGGATGAAATAGAAGGAAGGTGAGAAGGCTTGTGGATTGAGATAATGACAGTTTAACAGGAAGAGCAAAAGCGGCATGTGCAAGCAAAGCAGAAACAGGAATTCATTCATGACTTTTCAGCAGGCAGATGTCCAGCCACTTCCTGGCAAGGGGTGAGTGGGGTCAGAGTAGGAAACAGAAAGGCTTCACACTGTGCAGGCACCGTTCAGCAACAGCCAAAACATTGATATGTTATCAACACCATTTCAGGTACAAACCCAAAACACAGCACCACAGGGCTGCTATGAAGAACATTAACTTGATCCCAGCCAGACCCAGTACAGCAGGACAGCTAGCTGCTTGCCCCCCATCCATCCCTCCAGTAAAGAGAACAGAAAATAGACCAGAGTTGTTTCCTTTGCCACAAAAGACTCAAGCAGACTACTGGAAAGTAGCAGAACAAGAAATTACTATGGGTAAAACACTGCAACATTACAGTATTTGCAGCTTAGTTTCTTCAGTGTTTGCAGACATACCTTTCTTCCTAAATGTACTGTATCTATTTTGTCATAAACCTCATACCCTGAGCAAAGACTGAATATTCAACGCATTAAATTTACATCATCCTACCACAGGCTGTCCTTGTTCTATACATTTAAATTGTGATTTGTGAGGCATAGTCAGAAGAAACAAGGAAGTTTAGAGGGAGTTCCCTCCTAGCTTTTAACAATGCTGAAGATTATCTTGGGAGTCAAATGCCATGGGTGATTAGTGTTGCATCAATTTTAATCCTCTGCTAATATTTTGAGAAATTGTCTTTGTCTTAATGTTAGAAGACAGTTTTCAGAACTAGTTCAATTAAACACTTAGATCTTTTTTCAGGGTTCAGAATAGCTTTATAAATATGCAAAAATATCAGCTAAACTGAGACCTATTACTTCAATGCCTACAAGTTCTTATGTTTTCTCCTAATTCATTTTAGGCTTTAATTTAACATGAATATCCAAGAGTTATTTATATTTAAAGGGTACATGTTGTACTCACAGGCATGAAAAATATAATTTGTCTCATCTAATGACTCATAATTTGCTTTTGTTTTTACCTTTCCATAAGCAGAGTATTTTTAACATATTCAACTGGAGTTATTTTTACCCAACGATTTATATAATTCTTTTTAATAAGAGCAGTCATATGTCAGCCTATCACTATTACTGCAACTTATTTTCAGATAAAAATGAAAAAGCCTACATAAAGGAAACAGTGCATGAAGAAAAAAAATATTTCTCTCTAAATAAAGGCAAACATGACCAAAACTTTTGGATTTTCTTTTTTTTTTTTCAAATGCTCACAAAACTTTCAGAAAGATGCCGTTTCTCTCCTCAAGAATTTCAACACACCTCTAAATAATATGGAAATCTAAAGAGAGTTAAAACATATGTTTGGCATAAGAGACAGCTCTCCATTACAGCAAATAACCCACACCCTCAACCCCTTCAAAGCACTTGCACCATATATACTATGAGGTGTGAAAATGCAAACATGTGCATAGTCTTCCTTGGCAGAAAAGTTCCTGTTAATTGTTAGGAAGATGTCACTTATAGGCTGATTTTTACGAAACTTGGATCCTAGCTAAGGTATGATGTGTGAAAATATGTAAAATACTGCTTCATCTCTGTGGCAGTTCTACAACAATGACAACATGCCCAGTTTGGAAACATTAGTCAATGCAGAAACTCTTAAATGCTGAATAATTAAATTCCTCAGAAAGTTAAATTATGGAGCAGAAGAAAGACAGATCATGGACCTCAACATATCCAGAACAGAATATCCCGATTTATTTTAAGTTAAAGGAAACAATTTCTGCTGTTCATTCAGTTAACCCTCACCCTTCACTACTTAACTAGTAAAGATACTTTTGAGCTCTGACAAGGGAGACTTTTAAAAAAACAGGAAGCTCTTCCTTCAACCACTAATGGGCAGCTAAGAACCTGGAGTCATGAAAAAAATGGGGAGACTAAAACTTCTTCAAGCTGCTTAAAACATAATTTGAAAGCGGAACTGTGACTGACAGATTAATACGGAAAAATATCACCCTGCATTATGCCCGAGTACCATACAATTGCTCACCTAGTCGGGTATCTTACTGTTCATGCAGCTAGCCTCCCTTTGTCAGAGGATTAGCTACACCACACTCCTGTCTTTCAGAGCACATGGTTAACAAACCCTTTACTAATCTGAATATAATGAGGAAGACAAATTTCATAGGAGAAAAAAAACAAACAGAAAGGTCAAACAGTTTTTCCATTAAAATCTGTTTTTCAGAAATACTCACCAAGCTGAAATAACCAGTCCATTCTTCAAAATAAACCTCAGGACAGTAAGGCTTGATTTGTGCAAGGTGGAGAAAACAACAAGGAAGTCAAAACTTACTGCCCATAGAATATGCCAGTCTAGTGGATGCCTGCCTGTTATCATAAGAATCACCTGGGCTGGAGAAGAACTTGAATTACTCAGTACAAAGAACCATTCCACACACACAATGCATGAGGGAGGGAAGGTTAGCCTGAATCTTTACATAAACTGGCAGGTGAAGACGAACTTGAGTTCTCATTGAATGTCAGAGAGACCGTGGAGCAACAATTTCTGCGGCCAGAGCTACCAAGGATTACCAGTACTCTTTCAGGTGACAGGGAAGTACATATTTCTAAGCTTGCAAATATAAACTCTTTACACTAAGAGAGGTTATCTTTAAAGAGAGTTCTTCCACGATATCTAAACTTCCGTGGAGAGCTTTGTGACCAGGGACACATCACCATTGATTTACTTCTGTGACAGAACTAAACTATCATATTTGACTGAAGAGTGCTGATTTGAGGTGCATCCAAGCAAGAAAGCTCTGGAGCTCATGTGCTTCTCAGAATGGGTCTGAGGCTTCAACCAGTCACAGTGACAGGCAGTTACAAGCCTCAGCGCATAATGGTAAGGAGGGACCTTGGTTGAATTCTTGCAATTTGAGTGTGATTCTAGAAAGAAGGTGAAACAGCAGTAGCTGAACTCCTCTTCACAATCCATCAGAATACAAAGAGCAGGAGGAGGAAATTGTCTTTCCATGGGTATTGCAAGGGAAAATTTTCCAGCCTCACAAGACAGGCAGGAGCATACCCACCGTTAGAATGCAGACATGGACTCCAACAAAAGCCCTAATTATTATGCTTCCTATATTCACATGTTCATCTTGCAAATCTTGTAGTCTGCTTTTATTAATCTATCACTACATAAAAGAAAAATGTGCGTAGGACAAATATTCTACCAATCGCATTAAACTGTTTCTGACCAAAACAAGTTCTTGATTTCAAGACAGAGCAGAATCTAATACTCTCTTCCAGTGTTAAGACTACTGTACAATCCTTTTACAGTACAAGCAATGAAACCAGATATGCATTTGTTTTATCCTCCTCAGAGTTTATTTTGCATGTAATTTTACACAGTTTATACTTCACATCATACATTTATTCCTTCTCTTGAAAAAAGGGTTTGACACAGACACTTGCCTTGCATTACATTTTGAAAACTGGAACTGGTGCCAGTAAAAAAACAAACCACCCAATAAAACATATTAGATCAATACAATGTAAATATAACATGTATTAGAAGTTGCTCGTTATTTCACTACAAGGAAAACAATCTGGAAAAAAAAAAAAGATAATCAGTTCCGGTTGCTAAAACAGTTCACTGTATTTTCTTTAAAGTCTTAGTGTAATGGGAATGCTTTTTATTAGCCCACTACCAAACAATGATCAAACTGGTGCAGAGGAAAATGAAGCATGATCTTAAACAGTATTATGGTACTCAACAGCAACATAAAATTCTCTGTCACACAGAACATAGAAGACTAGGGATGTTCATAAAGTTCTTTCAGTCTGAACTCCACAAAAGACTGTTTTCCATCATGCTGCATTATTCCATCATATCCCTTATTTTGTTTAAGGAGTAAGCCACAAGTAAGCATTCCAAGAACTGTGAATAGATTCTCAGTGTTGGCACAATTATTCAGTAATTTACACAATGGTTCACATAGGAAACTGGGTAAAATTATGACTTGGAAATGGTCACAGACATCTTCCTCTTTGGCTACTTTAAAAGTTAGAAAATTCAGTTTTGTACAAAAGACATTCATTTCAGAACCAATTCAAATATGTTTTTAAATAAATGGAACAAAATAAAGCACGTCTCATTAATTTGGTATTAATTTCCCAGAATACTCTGCAATACATTTTCAAATATACAAAATCTTACTCTTTACAAAAAAGTTGTAGCTCATGAAAGAACTCCCTTGAATAATCTTAGCAGCACTCCAATAATTAACTACCTTGATTTTATCGAAAAAACACCTTAGTTTGATCACTGTATTTTGAGACTGCTTCTTCATGAGAAGCAATGTTTCAAAAGCTATAAAAGTGCAAGAACATCATCATCATGTTCCAAGCTGAAAGGCAGCTTCTGGAAATAGTGAAATCACTATTGCAAGGTCCTGACATTAGTGAAATAAATGCAATGGGAAGAATTACATTTTTAAGTACATCTTCCAGCGTGGTACCATTGCAGTAAGAACAAAACACTCTTCTCACTGAACATTTTAGTTGTCTAAATAAAATAGTTGTGGCATTTTTTTTCAGCTGTAGCAAGTGAGATGCACAGACTAAATGACTTGATTGGGAGCAAATAAGCAACACACAGTAGCATCAGCAGGTCACCACTGAATCGGCCTGCTCATTTTGCTGTTCAGCATTTTTGTGCAATTTTAATTAAATAAAAAATGGCAAAGTACCATACTCTCAGAGGACCTTCTCATCCATTTGGATGAACATTTCTAACTGCATGTTGGACTTCACTGAAGAAGAGGAGCCTCAATTTAGGTCCCACAAACCATTAAGGCTGCCTTTTAGCCAAAAACTTCTGTTTTATTTAAGCAAACTACTTACTTTAAGTAAGAAGCGTTAATATATAATGAACATTTGAATTCACTATCAAAAAAGAGGATTACAAGAAATTACAAACTTTGGAGCAGGAGCACTCTTGTTATTCCTGATAAAATTCTGTAAACAACAATTTAATCGAAAACACCTGCTGCTTTGCAATATCTTAAGTGTAATTTTGTACTACTAGAACTACAAAACCAACGTTTTCCTTTCTGACCCTTTTGTAGTTTCCTCAAAAGAGGTTCCAGCAAGTCAAGAGCTCTGCAATTATTTGTGAATATTAATCTTACATTTTAAACACCTAATATTACTATACTCGGTTTCAGAAAGCTTCCTTAGAGCAAGTTTTGTTATACTTAGTATTAGTACAGCGTATCAGCACTTCTTCTGTGACTTGCTTCTTCAGTGATAGCTAGAGACGTCATTTTGAGATATCCATATTCTGAAGCACAATAGCCACTCTGCTTGGAATGTACACCTAGTAAAAATATGACAAGAACAAGAATAGCTGAAAAACCATCAACCTCACAGGATACAATTTCTCAATAACAGTATTAAAAAAAAAAAAATCACAGGTGAAATTTTTTAACTATTAAAAATTTAACATTTGCGCAATGTTGTGGGTCATATTAATCACATTTAAAGAATGATTATTGACTGCTTAGTCTCCAACACTTGAATTACACAAGATAATCTAAAAGTTTAAAAGGCAGCTTCATTGCACTCTCTCCTCTTTTCTCTTTTGAAAAAAATCTTACTTTGACATATTTTAAAGTGGCTACCAGTAGAGGGCCTTATATGACCTTATATGACCAATTTCAAAAACCTGAGGACATCTACGTCAATAGATCATACAATGATAAGTGACAAAGTTTCGCAACAGCATTTGAACACTCTTCTGCTGTGAATTAAAGTTGCCACAAGGTCTATGATGTCATTTCATACAGGTAAATATCAGCAATATGACACAGCAGTGTATTCTTACTCTCAGCATCTATGGAATTTCAGTGTCTGAGCAATAAAGCTCGCTCTCAAAATTAGACAGATTCAAAATTAACCATTAAATTATTGCATTTTGCTTTACCCTTTTTTTCCCCCGATTACCATGAAAAAACCCACATAATCAAAAGACCTCTCCTAGATCACAGAAGAACTTGTGGCTGAGTAGAGTCACAATCTGAAAACAAGACCGATATGTACTACCTACCAATTACCTTGATATATGGTACTCCATCAATTGTCAAGTGTATGAATGTGTTTGCTGAACAAGCCAATAAAAATGCAATTATAAAAGGTAACACAAGATTGTCAGAATGAAGCCAATAATCTTCAATATCCTCTTTTGGACTATCCTCCACCCCTGTGGAACGTCTAATATTCTGCAATTTCAACTATGTTATCTGCAAACTAGAGCCTGATGGCATGAAAGGCTTTCATAGTTTTCAAAACTGAATAAAGCAGTAAAGCAAAAAGCTTTAGGAAAGGCAGAAAAAGAACAGCTGATCTTCATTGAACCAGACAGAGCTATGTCCAATGCTTCTTGAAAGGCAGTGAACATAATGATTTCCCCTAAGGTTTCGGTGATAAATAGCTTCTACAAATCTGTGCAGGAGAGGAAATACTTAATGAAGTCAACTAGCTCAGAAGATATAGACAAAAGAGAGATTTTAAAATAGTGTACTGAGAAATTCAGTGCTCTGGGTTTATATTATGAAGGGAGAAGGAACAAATAGAAATAATCTTTCTAAGAAAGAACGTGTAAAAAGTTACTTCAGTTAAGGGAACAAAAATTAACATTAATACAGGACACAGCAATTCTCAATTATATTCTTGTCAATAATATGTCAGATCCTAGAAGGAGTAAATTAGCCCAGTTCCTTTAAAGTCAATTTACATCAGCTGAGAGCCTGAGAGCAGTGTGGAAGCACCCCACNAACCACCTATAAGGCTTAAATAAAACTGCAAGAAGCAATAGAACAGTTAGGGCATGAACAGTGAATAAATATTAATTATTGAGTAAATATATTAATAATTATTAAATGTGAATATTAATTATTAATTCCACTGCTGTACAATTTTTTAAAAAGGAAAAATACTACAAAAGTATTAGATAATTCTTGTTACAAATGTATTGGGATTATTCCTCCCCCCCTGCCCAACATTATTTTCAGAAATACTACAGTGTATATGCTCTGGCTTTATTATTTGTCTAAATAGATAGAACACACAACATTTGTGTGAGGGGGAGGGGAGGAAAAATGTGACCAAAGAGGCTGGAGATATTGCTTGTCTTTCCTGAGGTAAAGTGAAATCTGGAAGATTATCTGCCCAGGATCCCAGCAGGGTTTTCAGCCTTCTCAGCCCAGATTTCTCACCTCCGCTCCTTCCTCTTCTGACACTCTGAATCCCAGAGCTTCCTAAGCCTTTCCACTCCAGTATTACTCCTTTTCCTTCAGCACCTCTCACCTGAACGACCACTCTTGTAGTAACATAGCCCCATTAATTTAGATTTCTTTTCTCTGTCCTTTTCCTCAGTGTACTGAGGTATACAGAGTAGAGTGTGCTCCAACCATATGCTACAATTTGCCACTAAGCGGCATGATTAAAAAAAGTCAGGAATCCATTACTGACAGGATAAGTCAAAATGCTAGCATCTTATTGTATGTTTGAGTCCAGACATTTTCAAATACATAAAAATATGGATAATCCTTAGCTAAAAGCTAATTAATTAGTAACATTAGGTATACTTTAATTGATGTCTCTATCTGATTTAGATTAAGAACTGCTTGCTTATAATACTTTAATCCATTGTTCTGATTCATATCAGAACACATACATACAGCACTTAATATTATAGAAATAAATGTGCAATAGCATGCAATAAAAGGCTAACATCCTCAGACAACCACGCTTCTATTGTATTACTCAGTTCTGTCTTCCTTAAATACTGAAAAAAAATGGCAACCACAGTTCTTTTTGCATTTCCTAGGTAAAGTACCATGGATTTTTTTTTTTTCTTCTCCTTTTTTTGGTCTTTAAATTCTTTAGGTCCAAATTATAATAAAGAATTTTAAAGATAATTCCAACACACTGAAATGCATTAATGAAGGCACCTGTTCCGACATGTTATAGTATGTGTCTGTGACAACTTCCATTCCATTGCACTTAGTATCCAGCATAACCTCGGCCCTTTTCAGTCAAGCTGCTACTCAGCAAGTTGGTTTCTAAGCTTTACTGATGCATGGGATTCCTCTGCAGAATTTTTCTTCATTAATTTTTATGAAGTTTCTGCTGGCTAAACCCTCAAATTTATCTGGATGCATCTGGATTGGACCTTTAACATTCAATTTATCAACCACTCACCCTAATTCAGTGTCATCCACAAATCTGCTGAGGGTGCACTCTGTCTCATCATCCCAGTCACTGTTGAAGACTCCAAACAGTATCCATCCCAGCAGTAATTCCTAGGGCACTCTGCTTGATACCAGTCGACAGCTGGACACTGAGCTTCTGACTACTAAAACTGCAGCAGCCCAGCCAGTTTTTAACCCACCTAACAGTCTTATCAAGCCCATATTTCCTCAGCTCCTAGGCAAGAATGTTGTAGGAGACAAAGCTGAAAGTCTTACTGCATTGATTCTAGTAACGTCATGCACACAGCTAGAGTCATTTCATCACAGAAATCAATCAGGTTGATCATGCATGTTTTGCCTTTGCTAAAATCTGGGTTGGCTTTCTGATTGACCCATCTCACATACCCCACCGGTTTGGATAGGGATTCCAAGAGGACATGGCCCTTGACCTCTCAAGGGACTGAGGGTAGAGGCTGACTGGCCCTACAGGTCCCTCAGCCTGCCTTTTCACTTCACAGCCTTTGTTCAGTTGTCAGAACTTTCCCCTGACCACTACAATTTTTCACAAATGATAGCCAGCAACCTTGCAATCACATCACTGATGTCTTTCCAAACCTCTGGGTGTATCCTATCTTTAAAATGTCCCTAACATATCACTCTGCTACTTTCTTTTCAATGGTGTACTGGGACACAAAAGGGTCTGGGAGCAGGCTTTACCCTTAGAATCTGAGGTAAAAAAAGGTGTTGAATACTCCCGTACTCTCCATACTGCCCATCACAGGTTTAACTCCCCCCTTTGTCAATGGACTTGCATTTTTTCTTAAGCTGCTTTTGCTATTAGTATACCTGTACAATCCCCTTCTTGCCGCTCTTCATTATCGCTAGCTAGTTTTTACATATATGGCCTAAGATATATATCTACCTATAGATAGATAAGTATAGTAAAAGCGCGTAGAGGTGTCTTGTTTAAAACCATCACAGGAAACCTAGGTATTCATCAGTAAAAGACATTATCAGACATATGTCATGTCTGATGTTTTTCTGCACCCTATGAGGAGGGTCTCAGACGTTTATTCTCGTCTTCCCTTTTCCTTTCATACACTGTCGCTGAATTATATAGTTACAATTACCAGCTTCAGTTCTATTGATCTCTGCTCTTCTAACCTGCTTCTTTCTGATCACAAATTTTATCCCATTCATGTCTCCTTCACCATTTCATGAAGCTCACTTGATGAACATGGACAGAAGTAAAAACCCAAAGTACAGAATACTAAAGAGAATACATTCATAGCTCACCAACATCCTGACTATCAGTCAATCAAATCATCCTCTGAATCTCTCTTCTGTTTCAAGCTTTCTGTGTTCACCTTAAAGGCCCTTCCCAACTCTTTCCTACCCAACAGGCTCATCCATGTTGGAAAGGGCCTCAGGAGGCCCAAACTCCCTGCTGAAAGCAGCGTCAGCTATGAGGTCAGACCAGGTTAGTCAGGGCTTTAGATATCTCAGTGAATTTGGCCTCTGCTTTCTACACCAACTGCTTACTTATTACCTCATGTCCTCCAAGGTGTCACATGAACTCTGCTATTTTAGGAAACCGTGAAGACACCTGAAACCACACAGAGGAAGACTCGTGAGGCCTTTTGTGATGGGGGAGTGGAATATGGGGAAGGGAGAACATCAGATACGTTTGGAACAGTTAGGGTGACTCAGCTGTGAATAAAAGTTTTTGACAAAGTTAACATTCAAATGTTTAGTCATCAAACTATCACTGAAAGTTTTTTTATTCTCAATGGAGTATTCAGCAGGAATAAAGTCGAATAATTGTGGTTGACTTCACAGGCAGATGTGCTAAGAGAGAGTATGATGGAGAATAGGAATATTGTTTATAAGTCAAATGCATACAAAATTGGTTTTTGTTATCACCTCGACCTTCCTATACTGCATGTCCATTTAAACTACGAGGCAGTTTCACTGTCTGAAACTAGGCAAATCCCACACGGATCAAGGCTTCTGGCACTAAAATAGTACAGCCACTCTAATACAGAGACAAAAACCCACTTATTACAATCAACCTATTTTCCACCAACATACACGGTGTTCTATCAAGATCATAGTCCATTCACGTATGCTATCTCACAGACAGGGAAGAACAACTGCTACTACTACTACTTGCCAGGAACACATATGATGCTTTTCAGCCATACAAATACCTAATTCTTTAAACTTTTTTGCTGTAAATATCCAGATAATTTCAAGAAACAAGAGATTAGAAAACCTATAGAAGAACACAGGAATACCAAATACATGAACCACTTGTGAACAACAGCAGTTACAAGCAGGAAGCTCACCTTACAATATTTTGGGAGAGGACTACAATACACAGCAATCTCCAAATGTTTCTAAAACCCCACAAGCAAGAAGTTCTGCAAATGACAACTGTTACTTTCAGATCTGTCAGACTAGATTCAGTACCAGGTGCAAGTACAACTGAAATTGGCTGGAACCTCAATGAACTACTCTTCATCCCACTTTCAGGGCTGGAAAACACCAAGCCCTAAGAATCATTTCAAGGTCATTTTGCAACAGATGGGAGAATTACTGGAACTCAGAGCTAGATCAGGCACTGCAGAAAAATATTTGAGAGTGCATATTGCAGCTGGTAGATGCAGAAGGCAATGTCACAAGAGTCTGTGCCAACATTTCCTCAAACTTTTAATTAAAATGAGAGCTTTAGACAATCTCATGTCTCTGTATCACTACTAATTGTCAGACACTGACACTATTCTGAGAATATAATTAACCATCAATGAATAAGATACATGATAGCTTTTGCTTTCTGACTATAATTTGTTATACAAAACCTCAGACGTTTCGAATTTCATTTTGCTAGATATTGCATATGACAAAGAAGGTATGCTTAAAATAATGTGAAGTTCTGCCTTCCAATTTGTTTTTCAATTTACAGCTGTACAGCATGAATATGCAGAAAATCATTTCTCAGACTGTCTTGCTTCATTTATGCAAAAGAAGTCCATATACTGCACAGGCTGTATCTCAAAATTTCTCCTCTATTATCTTCTGCACTCTTTCTTCAGGTTAAGAAAGAGTACTTTAAAAAGACAACAAAAAACCCTGGCAAACACAAACAAGTAGACTAAAAAATAAGGTAGGATGAAAGAAAATGACTAACAATAAATTTGGAATCATTATACTTGATTGTGGGTTTTGTTTGTTTTAAGAAATCAAACGATCAGTGAGTATGAGCAAATAAATTTATAGGTCTTAATCATCAAAAGGTAAAAACAACAAAAGACCTTGCTGGTATTAAAGTCTTAATGATTCCCCTAGTTAAAAAAGTTAATTTTCTAACTGCTAACATTCTTTTTGTATATCTGTGCATGTCAGAGGAGAAAGCAGTTAAAGACTACATCAGACCCTTAAAGTTCAATACATAAATCCTTATCATGAAAGTTATTCAAATGAGTACTTTCAAAGCTAAGGTCACTAAAAGCTTTTAGATCATTTCAGTCTATGTGAATATTTTAATTTGTCAATAGACTCAAGGAAGCAGGAAGTTGCACTTTAACATTGAATAGTATACATTAAGGTCAAGGTTAAAAACCCAACCCAGCAATAAGGATATTCTTAAAATAAAATATGTAATTTCAGTTTCATTTAATGCGAAAAGATTATATTAATGGAGGCCAAAAATAGAGAATCAGAAAAAAACAGTATTGAGGTCAGGGGGAAAGGAATATTTTGACATCTATTTATTTTTTAAGTAATTGGAAGTAACTACAGAAAGGGTAAATCTATAAAAGCCGAAATACATTAAACAATTCTATTTCTCAATAGACTGCATACTACTTTGCCAATGACACAACATACTCTGCAATATTCTATTTAGCCTGCTTATTACTCAGTTCTGTTGGTGCATGAAGTATCAAAGTACAAACCCCATCATTTTCATATAAATCCTAACTTTTGGTATAGTACAAAAATATTAAAGTTACCATGACACACACTGATATCTAGTTACATTTTACAGTAAAATTCAGTCAAGTTGGATGCCTTAGAAAAGACTGACAAAACATTTTGAATGATGAGTGTTATTAAAAATGGTTCTTTTTCTCCCCCGCCCCAATTCAAACTTCATATCCAATTACAACAACCAAGTGAGGTATCAACAAATGACTTTGTACATAAAGGGGCACTAGGATCTGACAGGAGTTGAAATGTGTGTGCAGCACTTAATTTACGTCTTGCAAAGAGACGATAAGACATAAGCAAAACCAAAAGTTTACAGAAGCATTGAAAAAGCACACAACTTTTATAAAACCTACCTCAAAAGAGACTATTAGGAGTATACCACAGCAGAGACGTAAACAGAAATAAAGCTGTGGTAAAAAGAGTCTATTTTTACAATGACAAAGTGGTTAACAGCTTGTTATTAGAAAGTTTGATTATGTGGAACATTATGTACATTTCATATATTTGTTAACAATCCAGAACAGAGCAAGCAGTGAAATGGAAAAATTAGATTATAATCATTATTTAAATCAGCCATATTACAAAGGACATTTTTTGTGCATTTTTCTATGGAGTTTTCAAGGTGTGTCTGATGATTTTGAAATCTGGTCCTCTATAGCATTACTAAACAAACCTGAATCATCATCTGTTCATCAAGAAAATTTTACAGTGAAATGCCTAGCAGTGCTTACAAAGCTTCCTCTTCATCCTGGGTTCACTGCTCCAGGAATTTCATATCTCCCTTCTCATTTTCCAATGTCACTTTGAATATTTCTTTTATTAGGTGATGTTTCTAGAATGAATCATGTCACATCTAATCTTCTATTTTTGTAACACATTTGTGCACTATTTAAGCTTGACTTGAGCAGCATAATTATTGCATGTGATTTCATCTTGTCATAGCTCTCTGGGCATGTTTTGCTGACAATGTTTACTTATACACCTTAAGGGAGGGGCATCTGTCATTAAAAAAAAAAAATTATTTGAAGTTTGTGGTGGAGGATGAACTAAAATTTTTGAACCAAGAAACTTAAATCTCATGCATTAAGTAAAGAGAATAAGGTAACTGTTAAACAGCAGGCAAAGAACGCTTACGAGTTTACTGGGGTAGCATCACACGTTTTTTGAAGAGAAATTTGAGGGGAAGACTTCTACTTAGATTTTAGAAACTTCAACTAAGACTAAAGCAACTCCCAAGAATAACTGATTACCCAAGAAATGGGATGCAAATTGCTATTTAAAATAAAATATTGGTGGTTTAAAGGAGGGTAGATTTAGACTGGACATTAGGAAGAAATTTTTTACAATGAGGGTGGTGAAGCGCTGGAACGGGTTGCCCAGAGAGGTGGTGGAGGCCCCATCCCTAGAAACATTCAAGGTCAGGTTGGATGGGGCTCTGAGCAACCTGATCTAGTTAAAGGTGTCCCTGCTCACCGCAGGGGGGTTGGACTAGATGACCTCTAAAGGCCCTTCCAAGCCAAAGCATTCTATCATTCTATGATTCTATGTTCTGACTATGATTCATATCATTCTATGTTTTACTGTAAAATAGCAGCTGGATGTATTTACTGTAACTTTTGTTCTTTCTTACTTGGAGTTCTAGCTTGCTGAATTTAGTCAGGTTTTCTAGATTTTTTTTCCCCAATTACTTTTACTTGGTGTCCTTTTACTAGCATTTTACCTCTATGTGGTGCTTGTGGCATCTTCTGGGGTGTTGGCTGAAGGTGGTCTGTGAATTGGATTGCTGAAGGACATAAAAGAAAGTTAACGTGACCCACGCTGCTGGGTTTCTTTCTGACCCAGAAGCGCCATTGCCATGCCACAGTTTATGCCGCAAAAGTGCATTTGCTGCCTTGCTTGTCACATGCCTTATCTTCCACATGCTCCTAGCAAATTGCATCTTCACATTTTGTCGCATTTTTTTCTGTCTTCAATGACTTGCACTCACCATCTAAGAGTCTAAATGTGAAATATACATTCCAAATTACAGTTAATTGGCTTGCAAAAGTTAAGTTAGTAGTAGATAATTAAGATGCTCTCCGATCACCAAAGCAAGGTATTTGAATTGGACACACGAAGCAAGAATTCTGGAAGCATTAATTTGCTACATAACCTTCAGGAATGAGACCTTAGAGCCTTAGTTTCTTTATGGGCAAATGGGCATAGATACTCAGCCACACTATGAGGGCATTGTCCCATACAGACACTTAAAAAAACACGTTCCCAAGATCCTTCACACCAAGCACAATGAAAGCATAAGAATTCTTTTATGTAATGAAACTATTTTAAAACAAGAAAACGAGAAAAATGCCAATACCCTGAATACAATGAAATACGGTGAGTGCGAGTGAGAGAGATTAAAAGTGACAATAATTCTCAGGGGTTTAGATCTCATGAGAAATGTTAAGATGTGACACTAGAAATTGACATCTCCATTCTGTCATGGAAGAGGAGTGGCCCACACAAATCATGGAGATACTTCTTTTTTGTAGCCTGTTAAGATTACAAGTGTAACTTATTTATAGGTGTTTATGTGTATAGATACACCTATGCATAGATACACACCCCTTCACCCATGTATATGTTTTAGATATGAAAATCTAGTCAGCAATATAAGCATTCTCAGAACTTTTTCAGTGAACTCTGCCTTAATTCATGGCCTTTTTGAATCTTATTCTGTTGCGCTTGTGAACGTATGTACACATACACATATGTGAATACATATGTAAAGAATGGGAAATGTGTATATATGTATACATATACATACATAAAGAATGGGAAAAATTACATTTTAAAATTGTTAATTGTGGTAAGTGATTATGATTTCAGAAGCAATGAAGAAAGGTAGAGTTTTTATTAGTCATCATCTCAGCTAACAGAAATTGTACGCAAGGATATGCCTCCCACTTAATCTGAAGTGATTTGTGGGAAAGTCTTTATCCATTATTCATATCACTTTAGGACTGGAAATTCTTGAAATTCTTGATGTGAACAGAGAAGGTCTGTTCTGTTTTGCAAAGTTTTTCTGTAAACTGAGGAAGAGAAAGCCAGTTGGCAAACGCATCATTTGTTCTAATTCGTGTTTGTGGAGTTAAGCAAATGATTTTAAGAAAGCAATGCAAGATTCAGTTTCTACAGAGCTTTAAATCACAAAGCAAGCATGAAGATGGAGTTTCTCAGACATGAAAATAAAGCAAATGATACTAAAAACAACAATTCAAAAGCACATTAGAAGCTTTTCATGCATACTGGCAAGGAATGTTGTGTGCCAGACGCTGCAAGAGTGCATGAAAATTTAAATGTAATGTCAAAGAGAAAAATCAGTTAACATTATAGGTCACAATCAAGTCCTAACATTGCCATCTCTACTGTATTTATACAAAGGCTAATTTCAGAAAATAAATTAAAAAAACCCCACCACCCCCCAAAATACTCCTAGAATTGACTCCATATTTGTCCAAAGAACTTTAAAAGTTATTCAGATGAAAGTAGAATGAAAAAAAAAAATCTTACTTACCATAAGTGAATTAGGTCGATAATTGTGAGGATATTCTTCAGAGAAGTACTCTGTACTGTGGTCCAGCCTTTGATGCCCTCCATATTCTGCAGCATCAGAATCCAGAAGGATTTTATACTTAAAAATGACTATTAAGGAATGATGCCAAATTACTGTTAAATGAGAAATAAATCAAAGCTAAAAAACCTAGAAGAACTGTTGCAACACAAGTCATGCTAATATACTCAATAAAAAGAAAAAAAAATTAAAAAAAACCTAAGAAAAGTTAGGAGTGGAAAAATATACAGAACATATAGAAGCTGTATGACATTTTGTCTTGAAAATTTCAACTTAGCATAGTGACTCCTAGTAAAGAAAGTACCTTCCAGTCTCTTCTGGAATCTTCCATGAATTATAAGCTTATAGTATTACAGTAGATATGCATAGCACTTTATATGATGAACTAGACTAAAAATGTACACTAAACAAAATGAGTGGATTTGAATTGCATTTAAGAAGTTACATAATTGTGACCATCAATATCAATTGGTGTTTAGCAATATTTTACAGTCTGTCAGAATCTGATCAAGTGTTAATGAGAAAAGCATATAATTTTAGAGCAGAAAACCCCACAACCCCTTTGAGAGTTTTTCAGAAAAGAGTTTGAATTATTATAGCACAGAGGAACAAAAGAAAGCTTATATTTAATAGAAGACCTTTTAAGAGACAAACATTCTGACTGCAGTTGTTAAAATGGGGTAAGTTAAAGTGTAACAATGAGTTGGAATACCTGTACAGATACTTAGAAGGATTCAAGCAGATTTAGCAAAAAATAAAAGATAAAATAACGTTGAAAGAAGAAAATCAGAAAATGTAAGGAAATAAATGGGGAAATAAAGAGCTAACACATGTTCAAAAGTCCGTTTCTTATCTGGGACAACAACAAATAGAATGCTTTAATTTTATGATTATTTAAGTACCTTTGAATTTCTTGTCTGGACATAATTAAATCACCCTTTTCCCTCCGAAATTACAACAGAAAGCCTCAATCTCCACTCCTCACTGCCCAAAACATACAGAGAGGGAAATAACAGTGCTCTATAATCCACAATCTGCTTCCTTAATTTTAAGCCATGGAAGAATCTTATATTGCTAGAGCTTGTATTTAATAGGATTAGGGAAGAGTGAAGCAACACTCTTTCAAGTCAGTGGTTCTTAAACTGCTTTTGGGCTTCTGTGTTTGCTCAACCTTTCGAAAATAGTCCTGCTCAAAAATCTAAGGATTTTGATATTAACAGAATGATTTTATTTAAGTCTTTTTACACTACTCTCTTTCCATCAGATGAGGTTAGGAAATTTCCCAACCGCCAGTCTTACTGATTCA
Source organism: Fregata magnificens (assembly GCA_013389945.1). Taxonomy (NCBI): domain Eukaryota; kingdom Metazoa; phylum Chordata; class Aves; order Suliformes; family Fregatidae; genus Fregata; species Fregata magnificens. Next base: position 72,548 of record WAAD01027366.1, on the reverse strand, counting down.
CATCTCTAGCAACAAGAAAGACTGAAGCATGACGTAAGATAAAAAGTAGCCTAAACTAAAAGTAACTGCAAATTTACTCTGAGATATTACAGTTGAGAAGATTGCACAGGTTTTGCTGACAGAAGGCAAAGAAGAAAAATAAATGCACATGAGGAAAAAAGCAAAGCTGTCAATTAGCTACCAAATCACTAATGTTAAGTAATCCCTTCCCCACAAGTATTTGCAGCAAAATGAGAGAAATGTCCAGAACTGCCAAGTTAGTTGTTGATTTCTAGAGGGCAGGTCTCCAAAGGGAGGAACAGCAGATCACCACATTCTCTGGCAAAATCTTCGTTTGTCACTTTTTTTTTTTTTTTAAAGTTACAAAAATTATGCTTTGCCAGCTTTAGCTCTCAATGCCTTATATGTGCACTACACACACACCTACCCCCCCTTTATTTTATAAACATATTCAAATTACCATTCATTTGTTGTCATGTACAACATAAAAAAATTACAAACTACAACTTCTAGTTTCTCTCTTCAGTGCTCTTTCAAACCCAGCATCAGCAATGGCTGCTACTATTCCACTGTATATTTTATTAACATGGCAGGGGAATGTCTCCCTCAAGCATTTCACTCTTTGCTTTTGTCATCTACACTATACATTAAATTTAATAGTTTATCAATGTTGCTGAAAGCCCCAACATCTCTAATGATTCCTTTAAAACTATTTACAGCAAATGCAATTGTTACGGCTATGCTAATTTTAAAACAATTTATCCCATTTCCTTAATCCAGGCTATAAAAGTATGTCTAGCAGTGCTCTCTAGCAATACTAAGTTAATACCACTGCCTCTCCACACCTCGCAACATAGCATATTTGGTGTAAATACTGTTAACCAGATCCTGAATAATGGGGTCAAAAAGAATTTTAAGATCTTCACAAATTAGATATTTCTCAGGGAAAAATAGCTAGTTTGGTAAACATGCCCATTTGCCTTCCAACTTAAACCTCACAGAAAAGCTGCTTTTCACATTTCGGAATTTTACAAGCATCTAGGTTTTTGAAGACTACTTTCACAAAAACATTAAACAACAGTTATGCATTTTAATTAAGCACATAATAGAAGTATTTTCTTTTGCAGTGGGGTCTCTTTCGTTTCAGTGACAGAGTGCTGGAAATACTAACCTGTACTCTGACTGAAAAAAAAGCCCAATTTCTGTTCAGTTTAATGCTCTGACTAAATTTCCTAACCACTACAGTGGAGGAGAGTAGCAAAAGCAATGAACTCTTGTATAGATAGAGCTGGAAATGGAAAGGCTGTCATTATCTACCACATTAATTACTGAATTACTAGACTTTTATGATGTTTTGAAATACATATTTTAATGCATTTTTTTAATTTAATCTTATGCATGTTTAATGACACATAAAACACCACTAAGTAAATGCAAATCATAAAATAGGATAATTTGTATTTTGTTCCTCAACTCCTACTATTAATAAAAGAATCCAAGTGCTATTTGTGGGGGTGATGGTCCAGCATAATTAAAAGAATTTCTACTGACCAGTTGCAAAACGATGTAAGGTTTACTGAGTATTTATAAATAAACTATTCTTTTCTGTGTGGTCTGGTTTGACTCACAAAAACATCTATCACAAATCAAATACATTCAAATAGTATTAAGTACACTGTGTCCCCTGTATATGACATTCCCATTACAGAGATTACCTATGTGACAGATCACCCATCAAGTTAGAAAGGCTGGACACAACTGAGCAAGACTGGACACAGAGGAAGGGTAACCAAACATATACAAAAAGACTGTAGGTGATCCTGATGGTTTCACCTTCATCCTTTCATAATCTGTTTTACAATCAGGATTAGGAACTGTTATAGTTTTGATTTTATTGTATAATGAAATGTTTAAGCATCCATACTTCTGGTTCTCTGGTGCTTTCCAGGCATGCAACTAGAGCATGGGTGTGTATGTAAATATTTTCTTTTTAACTCATACGTAAATCAGCTCTCATTTTCTTGCTGCACTTCTCAATATACAAAAGAATACCTAATAAAGATTTCATTTTTATCCCTTGCTACCATTTCTTGGCTAAAAGCAAAAGTGTATGGTTCTGGCAATACAGATGGGACAAAGAGAAAAGTACAGACCAAAAAGGATAAAAAATTGTGCTGAAACACTTAATTTCTGTCTGTATATATAAACTTTCAGAAAGTGAATTTAAGCTAGAAAGAAAGAAGTGTACGGTCAACAGAAGAGATGGGAACGCTTTTGAAAAGCTTTTGATCCCTTAAGCAGTCTTGAGATCAGCCAGCTGTCCTGAACAAGTTATAGTGGCAATGACAGTAACACTGGCATGATCCCATGCCTAATCCAGCTGGAAATTATAATCATGTGACAAGATTAAATTTACTCATTCTCATTACATCTACATGGATGAAAGGATTTACTCACAAAAGTGATGGCTAAAGGTAACCCTGGATGCTTTGTTTAGGATGTGCAGACTAAACTTTGGGTGTTTTTTGTTCCTTTGCATAAATCACACAACTTTCCCATAAAGCCTTTTTCAATATTTCCTAAGGGAAATCCTTTACAGAAGTAGCTACAATATATACGTTGTCATAGTTGCACACAGCATTTAAAAGACTATCTCTTCTTAAGAGGCCTACATCTCGTTAGATAGTTTCATATATTTACTTACTGTTCAAAATCTATTAGTAAAAGCTGTACAAAAAGCAAGAGAGATTTAACACACCATGTAAGAATGTAGAAAAAAAATCCCTCTCCACTCCAGCCTGAAATTCATTGTCATGGATTTTTGAAGAAGAGGCTCCAGAATTCCTGTAACAACAACAGCCAGTTTGCACCCTCCACGAGATCTTATGCTACACATTACAGAAAGAGAGAGATTTTTAAACATGGATAAATGGAAAAATGGGCGGGAGCGTCAATCTGCTCGAGGGAAGGAAGGCTCTGCAGAGGGATCTGGATAGGCTGGATTGATGGGCTGAGGCCAATTGTATGAGGGTTAACAAGGCCAAGTGCTGGGTCCTGCACTTGGGTCACAACAACCCCGTGCAATGCTACAGGCTTGGGGAAGAGTGGCTGGAGAGCTGCCCGGCGGAAAAGGACCCGGGGGTGCTGGTCGACAGCCAGCTGAACATGAGCCGGCAGTGTGCCCAGGTGGCCAAGAAGGCCAGCAGCATCCTGGCTTGCATCAGGAATAATGTGGCCAGCAGGAGTAGGGAAGTGATCGTGCCCCTGTACTCGGCACTGGTGAGGCCGCACCTCGAATACTGTGTTCAGCTTTGGGCCCCTCAGAACAAGAAGGACACTGAGGTGCTGGAGCGTGTCCAGAGAAGGGCAACGAAGCTGGTGAGGGGTCTAGAAAACAAGTCTTATGAGGAGTGGCTGAGGGAAATGGAGTTGTTTATTCTGGAGAAGAAGAAGCTGAGGGGAGACCTTCTTGCTCTCTACGACTACCTGAAAGGAGGTTGTAGTGAAGCGGGTGTTGGACTCTTCTCCCAAGAAACTAGCGATAGGACGAGAGGAAATGGCCTCAAGTTGCATCAGGGGAGGTTTAGATTGGATATCAGGAAAAATTTCTTTACCGAACGAGTGATTAAACATTGGAACAGGCTGCCCAGAGAGGCGGTGGAGTCGTCATCCCTGGAGGCGTTCAAAAAAGGTGTAGACGTGGCACTCCAGGGCCTGGTTTAGGAGGCATGGTGGTGTTGGGTTGACGGTTGGACTTGATGATCTTAGAGGTCTTTTCCAACCTTAATGATTCTATGATTCTTAGGGAAAAAGTTAAAAAGTTTCTGTATCAATTTTGACCCAGCACTCTAATCCAGAAACAGACATTACAGGAAGGCTTTCTTCTTTCAAATACAAGTTATAAAATAGTAGACTAAAAGAAAATTTTTTTTGCTGAATCATTAACACTGCTGTGTAATACCAAAGTGCTGAAAATTTCTATCATTATTGAAACAAGACACTGAATTAAAACAGTTCAAGCACTGTTCAAGGAAGAATTAAAAAATAAACCTCCAAATGCAGAAAAAAAATTCCAAATTTAAAATGAACTAAAAAGTTTCTAAATCAACATGTCTGTCTAGATGTTCTACATACCTTCTTCTAGAAGTTAAAAATATATATACACTGGTGAAAGCAGCATGTTTTCAGATTTTACCTCTTGCAAAAACATTAAGAAGCAGTGGTGACAGTAGAACATGCAAATAAAATGCTGGAGCGACCAGACACTGTAATTCTAATGTTAAAATACTGGCCATTGTAGTGGCCAAACCAAGGCCAACTCCATCTGATGCTGAGTATTAAACAGCTTCTTAGCGTGGTTAGTTTATTAGCTACATGTACAGTGATGGCATAAGATAAAAACTTCTAAATAAAGTCTTTAATGTTTTGGATGTATTTTGACAAATCCAACCCTCAAACTCTTGGAAAATATTTTTGCCCATCTTAGATGAAAAACAAAGGCCAGCTTTCAAGTATTGTACTAGCATTTCTCCTTAGTCTTGTTTTAGCAACTAGCATGCAAGCAGCCTACATCTGAATGATCTTCAGCACTGTAATAAATGGATTCTCAGAGGTCAGGCTGAATAAACTGGCAAAGCAATGTAGAATAACTCACACCAGCATTTAACAGCTGAATATACAAGTCTTTCCAATTTTGCTCATTAAAAAAGTCACTCTAAGTCAACAATGTAGAAGACTACAAATTACTAAGGATCAACCCTTATGAAGTGTGAATTAGAAACCTATCATTAACGCACCAAGATTTCGTTGTACTACTTTGATTTAGAAAATTAAACACAAAAATAGCTTCTCCTGTTTTTTTCAGTACTTCAGTTCAAAATTGGAAACTACACAAGGCAAAACATGAAGTTCACAGATGTAGGTTTCATATTTTCATTGAAGCTCTCATAGCTATCAATCACCAGCAGAAGTGCAGGTAAATGCACCAGTAAAGTACATATCTGAAATTACATTTTTTCTTTACTTAGGCACATTTTTCTCTTTTTTAGGTACAACCAGAGATTCATATATCTAAGATGTCATGTTAATTTTCCCTAGGTGAATCTGTCTCAGGAGACAGAAGAGAAACCCTCCCTGGTTTCACTTTGAGAACTTACTATATTCCCTAGGTAGGGCTCTGTGTGTATCTGTTTGTTCATCTTGAAGATGCAACCCAGCGTTATTCTAAGAAAAAATGAAGATAGAATTACTTCAGTTCAGGGTAGTTCATACAATGAGTTAATTCACCATCTCTTTCTTCAAAACTGAAACTGACTGCACACAGAATTAGAGATATAATGCATGAAAAAGCCAAGTGCAATGCTTTAAAAGTGCCATTTTGTTGACCGTGACTTACCTCTTGTATGCTTAGACATATACATTGAACTGGCAGTGGAGAGTCAGAGTCATGGAACTGATGCTTACCTTTAGTGGTACAGCTACCAGACAGAAAGCACAAACTGAACTTTCCATTACTCCATGCGTTCACTGGATCCTCATGTTCAATGTGAGAAAGTAGAGGAATGAGAAGGTGCATCTACCTTAGCATGTAAGATGGGCTTGGGAGCACACTTTTGGAGCAATTCTCCTCATCAACCCTTATCATGCTTTGGTTCATGGTTCAAAGCCAGTTTTTTGTGGCTATGGGGTTTTTTGGGGGGGTGGAAGGTGTTGTGGGTTCAGGTTTTGGTTTTTGGTTTGGCTTGTTTGTTTTTTGCTTGGGTTGTTTTTTTTTTCTTTTAAATCTTTACTCATCTTTAACAACTCTTCTGATAGAAGTAACACAAAAAGCTGTGAAAAGCTGCTATTTAGGAAAGCCACTGCTAAAAACCTGCAAGCTAATGAGAAAAAAAGAGCTCATCTAGGCAAGAAAGGTGACCTCCACTTACCAAAGGAGTTTACCCACAGAAGGTGAGGGCACAGTATCATAAGCAAGTCTGAAGGAAAAAAGACAAAGATCACAAGTCATAGGATGGGATCAGAGGTATGGGAACAACAATGACTCAAGCTGGAAGGGACCTCTGGAAGTCAGCTACAGGGTCAGACCAGATTGCTCAGGGCTTTATCCAGTAAGGCCTTGAAAACACCCAAAGATGGAGCCTGCAAAACCTCTCTGGGCAACCTGTTTCAACACTTGCTTGACTGTCAGCACTGTGGACAAGTTTCTCTTAGGAAAGGCAAGATCTCTGCTAATAGACCTGTAGCTAGGAAAGTAGTACGAAGATCACAATAATCCCCATCCCCATTGGATAATCCAATTGAGTTTTAGATTGGATTTACTGGCACCATGATATCCATTTTTTCCAACAGCAAAAGATACCTGGTAGAGAATGCTATTCATTGCCTGTTTTTCAAAAGTATGTAGAAAAGCTATTGGAAAAAGTGCTCAGATGGAAAAGCAATGAGGATGACAATGAAAATGATATATAACTTTCATGTATTGCTGTCCTGGCAGCAATTTGCATTGCCAAAATGCTACCTGTGAAAATAAAAGAAGATATCCTGGCCACAAGTGGAGACAAGAAACAAAACAAGAAAAAGGAAAGCCAGGCACACCAACAGCTGTAGAACTGACAATCATTATTCTCAAGATGGATCGAAAGAAAGTGAAAGGATACCAAAGACCAGCAATTTCTCGAAGAAATTGATTTTGTAAAAAGCAAGCTATGAGCACAAGCGTAATTTATGAATTATTAATATGCATGCAGAATAAGAAATGTAGCCACAGATCAATATGGCTAATTAATGAACTTTTTGTTCACCTCATACCCTAGAAAGAAGCCTAAAGAAAGTAGCAACTAGATTTTCAAGCTAGGCATAAAAGAATACAAAGATAATACCAAAGAAGTTAAAGGGACAATGCGATACGCTATCAAGATGCATTAAGGAAAACAACTCAGTCTATTAAACACACCATAAACACAGGGAAGATGAAGGAAAGTGCAGCTGCAAGGAAGACTGTAAAGAACCTGAAGTGGTTAGGCCCTTTTGTTTTCAATAATTCTTGAATTTCACTGAAAATACAGGTAACTAGTTATAATTAAAGATGAAGGGTACCTCTGTTCCTCCTCTCTATACACTCCTAATTTTGGAGAAGACTAAGGGGTCATCCTACAACTGAGAAAAGCATATTAAAGCGTATTTGGATGAATTTTCTAATTAAATTAAACACCTTGGCCTGATGAACTTCAGGTCAGAATATTTAGAGGATAGTTGAAGCCATTTAGCACTTAACTCATGGCACAATACTTGGGAAGAGCGGGGGTAGTATACCTTTTTGCTTCAACCAAATATGGATGCTTGTTGCTTAAACTAAATGTAAATCTGGAGGTACATAAATCCATATTGGTTGGTAATCATGCAAATAAAACACTGATTTACTTTTGTGCCAAGATAACAAACCTTGTAAACAAAAAAAGGTGGGGGGAATACATATATGTAGAGAGTGAGCGCACGCTCAATTTTAATGAGCCTTCCAACACTGCAGAAAAATTGTTTAACAAAAATCAGTATGGAATCTTATGGAAGGAAAAGGAGTTATTTCTGAAATCTTTAAGAAAGTTGCTTTTACCCCCTCACATTCATTCTGACATAGAATTCATTCACTCTCATACCAAGGCACATGTGACCACATGGTCCAGCACATGCATACAATGGTGACAACAAGGCATGTCAGTTACCAAGTCTTTGTCAAGTCTCTTAGGTTCTTCTTGATTCATGATGAGGACCCAGTTTTTGGACAAATCTTTTACACCCTCTGAAAGATGACAGTTATGTTCTCTTCTTTGCTCCAGAATCTTGCTTACTGCAGTCTCCATAAGCATTAGGAAAGGTTACTGTTCACTGTCTGCTTATCCTTGTTCACTTGAAACATGTCTGTTTTTCTACCGAGCTAATGGGAAAAGGAATAGCATATATTAAACCTTGTTGCCTTCCCACTGCTGTTAGGCTGTTGGGTCCTCTGACAAGTCATCTGGGCCACAGCAGAGATGGTGACACTTATCAGAGTACCTACCTTCTTGTCTTGACATGAAAAAAACCCAACCCCAACCATCCTTTGTTTTACTGCTAGAAACAGTATTCTCCATTATCAATACAGGCTATTCTTTTAATCCTCATTCTGTTGCTCCTGCTAGCGCTTTCACAAACACATTTCCATTCACATATTTTGTCCACACTAGTAATATTATTACTATTATTATTTTGCAAGATGGCAAAGTTTGCATGGCTTCAAGTAGGCCATAGGACCAGAGTAAATTCAAGAAATGGCCCAGGGTGAAAGAGGGGATGTTCAGCTGGGATAAATGCAAAATGCTACACTGATAGGGATATGAATTATTTAACTGTGCAGTAACAAATACAAGACGAGAAGAAGGAAACAGTTAGGAAATACTGAAAAATAGCATATCACAAATGGAACATGTCTTGGCACAAATATCACGTAGCATTTGAATTTTCAACACCATGAATCTGCCTATTTCTCCAGCTTTGGTAAACTGTCAGAACTGTGACTTGGTTTTGGCACTGAACTTCAAGAAAAACTAATTCCAGGAGAATGGCTGAAAAAACTTTAACAAGAGAAGATCAAAAAAGTGACTGCAGTGCCATCAAAACAGAAAGGAAATCTCCCCTCTTTTAAAAATAGGACCGATAACAAACTACCTAAGTTGTGGTAAGGCAGATTTCAATTAAACATTAAGAAAAACATTCTGATAGCAGAAACAGTGACATATGGGAATAGATCCGACTACCAAAGTGGGGGAGGTTATTTTGAAGTTACTGTGGTTGATGTAATAACTTAAATGGAAAGCAAATCAAAGCCCCATTCCTGTTCTTTTCCCCCCTCCTTTTAGCCATGTTCCTTTTGAACAGAGGAAACAAGGTGTCTGTATTGAATTTTTACTGCAGATAGGCCTTGAAATCAACCTCTACCCAAAGAAAGGTCTAGCCGGTATTAAAAAAAAAATAAAAATGGAAACTTATGAATGATTTCCCTGTTAACACTCAAAATTTTATCTACAATGAGAGAGCTAGAGAGAGCTGACCTAGATGTTGATTATTCGTCTATCCCCAAACTGAAGCAAATTAGGCAGAAATAATTTGTTAGCTCAAGCTGCCCATTTCTCATGAAAAGGCTTCTGAAAGAGCATAATTTATGAAGTAAAAATCCAGCATGAGCATAGAAGTGTTTTCCTTTTTCCTTCACGTAATGAAACAGAAATCGGCCAATGCCACATGCCGCTCTAATAGTTACACAGACTCACAGTGCTGGAAACACATTTCTTTTCCTATACGCAGATCAAAGACGTGTTTCCACATTAGTATGCTATAGTTCTTATTCACACCTATTAACCTTAACACATCAACTACCTTGATAGAAAATGGCATTTAGCTGATCCTAAATTATGTCCTTTGTCTCCATGTGCCAGATACCCCCTGAATTCTAACAGCCAGGGACAGTTATGTAACCGGACTTCAAAGCAGCCTGCAAACCAGCATCTTTGCCTTCAGCAATTGCATACCAGTGACTCATTCAAGCGACCTTATTTGCTCATTAGAAGCTCTAGGTGCAGGTTGCAAATGTCAGAAAGCCTAAATTAATGGGGTTTTTTTAAAAAGCATATTTTTGCAGCATTTTGATGACAATATTTGTGATACCTCAAGTCTCATCCAGCTATTTGCTTATGGACAACTCTGACTTCAAATATCTTTATGCAACCTAAATTCATGCAAACAATAAGTGTACACCTGGTATTCATTCACTCTAGCATTAGAATGCTTTGATATGTTATGCCATCTAAAAATGGGAGTATTTGTAATGAAGTAACCATTTGTTCCCATGATTTTTTTCCTTCTTGCACTTTAGAAGTATATGACAACATGAAATGTCAAGATACAACAGAGATAAGCTAGCAGCAATTCATATTGTTCAACAACATTTATGGACTTTCATGCTCACATATAAAATTAAGGTCTCAGTCCTTGAATGTCTCACACTAGGGTACATCATCTTATAAGAACAAGATGTAGAACAGAGCACCCCAAAATCAAGGGAAATAGGTCAAAAGAGAAGACTTGCAGTATAAAAGGGAAGGAAAAACTGACTCCAAATGGTTGTGACTCTTCATATAGCTTTTGAATGGCTGACTGTTCAGAAAAAGATTTTCTAAACCAAGTGGGACCAGAAGGACTGTCACGCCTACTGACTACCACTTCTCTTATAAAAGTACAATAAGGTTTGCTATGCCAACAGCCTACAAATAAAGAACAGCTGAAAGAAGAATGATATTTTCAATAAGATCAGAACAGAGGAACGCCTACAAAAACGTAGGCCAGAGAGGCAGGAAGCTCTGTATCTTTTAACATATCTGGTAACATATCTGAGAAGCTATATATGACAACAGCTTAGTGGTATATACTACTACAATATACTGATATGGCAAAGCCATCCACTTAATAAAGGCAAATTTAATGACACGTTACATGCACTAATTTGACTAATTCAATCCACTTAAACTTAAACCTAGGTAGTGAAAGCATTATCACATTCCCCAAAATTCCCAATATCATTCAGATAAACTTTTTATTAAAAAGAATTCAATCAATGTATTATAGCAATTTGCTCTTCAGGCTTATTCAGTAACTGCCTCAGAGTATCAAATTAAAAATCCACCAACTTCTTAAAAAACACCCTAGAGTAACAACAAACTCTTGTTTTTAAGTACTTCTGCTTCATTTTTAAGTTCCAAAGGAATCGTAAAGAATTCCTTTTAAAGTGAAGACGTTATTCTGAAGATTTTATGTCACATGTGACCAAATTTCCTAATTATAGGACCCTTTTTTTTTTACATCTCAGGTTAAAAGGTTCCATTACAAAACTATACATAAAATTCATGGCTCTAATTGGAGGACAAGAGTTAGAAAGCAAGCTAGTCAACATTAAACCACCCCAACATATTTAAAGAAAACAGATACTAAAACTCAGCCGGCTGGATGTTGGCAAGGAAGAAGAAAGGATGCTGAAAGCAAGTAGAACAGGATGGTAATAGTGGTTGTTAACTTTGGGATACATTTCATTTAAAAACTGATACCATAAACAGTTCTGCATTGTTTCTATACTATAAATGTTCGACTACTCTAACAGACAGAGCTGCAATAAGAAAGCTTTGTGATTTTTTTTTTTTGTTGCTTATAAGCCAATGCAAAGTATTGTTCAAGTCAGCTATTCTTGATTAATACTTTAGAAATCTCAGCCAAGAAAGACTCAGCATGTTTAAAAGAAATGAACGCACATAATTTGCATCTCTCCTGGTTAGGTGGAGTATAAAGTGGACTTCCTATGGACTTGTGTGGTTGATAAAATACTTGATACCCTTAATTTTCAGTTCTGAAAATAAAGCCCAATCCTCCTTGAAGTACCAAAAGCCCGTCTCGTTCATGCTCTGGACATCATGCTGTCATTTTCTTTTGCACTGGCTCACTTTTACCAGTCTTAGTAGGATTACAGAAATAGCGTAAGTTAGCCCCTGTTTACTGCTAACGGTTACATAGTTACCAACACCACAGAAAATAAGTAGATCCAAATCTGAACAGCACTGTCACCCGCATGCAAGCTTTTGCCGTTTGATCTTGCAACCAGAGGAGATTATGAATAGAATACGGAATCTTTAGGGTGTGCTGCTACAAACAGAATCACAAATACTACACATGGGCTCCTCACCTGTAAAAAGTGAGGCAATTTTAGTTACTCTCTTTCACCACATGCTGCAATATCCCAAATCTGCTGTCACTTAAGACCAAGCATACAGTTCGTTACCACTACTCAGCTAAGTAGAGGATGCTTAAGGAACTGCTGTAACAGGATTCCGCTTTTGAGCTCAGTTTCAGAGAAGTGTTTCAGTGACTATCTGCATCGTCTCAGTTCTAATGCCAAAGTATTAGGTATGTCTAATTTAATTAAGATGAAATTTCCTGAAAATAAGGGATTACAATGATGAGCCTATAAGCACCTCGCATACCAGCTATTACTAAGATTTCAGCAGTTCTCTAATACGCTTGATGGTAGTTCCACAACTCCAGGGCTTTTGTTAGGTTAGAAGCAAACTTTTACACAGAGGAATAGGATAACGCAGAGCTTCTGTCTTATTATCAATGAAAAGATAAGAGAACGCAATTGGTAGATACAGTACTGCGTAGCTTTCTCCTAGACAGAAGAGAAATGAGAAGTTTAGGTATGTTCAAGGTGTTTATGGACATCTTATTGTCCAGGGACTTTGCTAGCAACAGGCACTAAAAAGAAGTGAGATTTTTAAAGGTGTAGGCATCAGGGCACATTGTCTTATTTGATGCATACAGTCAAAAGCACTTCCTTTAGAAAAGAAGTCCCAACGGTTCATCCCATGTGATGGCCTTGGATGAGAACACAGTGACCTTTTTAATACGGATAATGAATAAGCTTCCCAGATAAAAAGAGATCTTAATTAACATGAATGAGACTTTTATTTCAAAGGCCAAAGTAAAAAAAGTAAAAAAATAAAGATTCTTACTAGCCAAATCAAAAGGTTTTGACCTAAGTTAAACTCAATTTTCCCTTTTTGCTACTTCGTTATTTTTTCCTCTTTATGCACAAAAGTTTAAGAAGAAACTGAAGAAGAACTAAAGAAGAAATTTTTATTTCAACAGTCAACAGAAGCCACTGCAACTTCCTAGATTTTTCTTCAGGAAAGTCTGATGAAGATACATTCAATCTGCTTTTAAGCCAAAACTACAAATTTGGGGCAGCTAAATTATCTGTTCAAACAAACATGTCCAGTTCTAGCTAAGTGTCTTTATGAGATACTTTTTTCAACTGAGAGGAGGTTTTTTATTCTCCTGACATGAGAAACACCACTGTGTTCACCTTGAGGGTCAATCATACAAAACACTGCAGCTTTTGAAACTGCATTCTCCTGGAGAAGTTGGCAGCTCACGGCTTGGATGGGCATACTCTTCGCTGGGTAAAAAACTGGCTGGACGGCCGAGCCCAGAGAGTGGTGGTGAATGGAGTGAAATCCAGTTGGCGGCCAGTCACGAGTGGTGCTCCCCAGGGCTCAGTTCTGGCGCCGGTTTTGTTTAACGCCTTCATCAATGATCTGCATGAGGGGATTGAGTGCACCCTCAGCAAGTTTGCAGATGATACCAAGCTGGGCGGGAGTGTTGATCTGCTCGAGGGAAGGAAGGCCCTGCAGAGGGATCTGGATAGGCTGGATCGATGGGCCGAGGCCAACTGCATGAGGTTTAACAAGGCCAAGTGCCGGGTCCTGCACTTTGGTCACAACAACCCCATGCAACGCTACAGGCTTGNGTGTCCAGAGAAGGGCAACGAAACTGGTGAGGGGTCTAGAAAACAAGTCTTATGAGGAGCGGCTGAGAGAACTGGGGTTGTTTAGTCTGGAGAAAAGGAGGCTGAGGGAAGACCATATCGGTCTCTACAACTACCTGAAAGGAGGTTGTAGTGAAGTGGGTGTTGGACTCTTCTCCCAAGAAACTAGTAATAGGACAAGAGGAAATGGCCTCAAGTTGCATCAGGGGAGGTTTAGATTGGACATCAGGAAGAATTTCTTTACCGGAAGAGTGGTTAAGCATTGGAACAGGCTGCCCAGAGAGGTGGTGGAGTCGTCATCCCTGGAGGCGTTCAAAAAAGGTGTAGACGTGGCACTCCAGGGCCTGGTTTAGGAGTCATGGTGGTGTTAGTTGATGGTTGGACTTGATGATCTTAGAGGTCTTTTCCAACCTTAATGATTCTATGATTTCAGGCCAGCTTTGTGAACCAGAACTTGCACAAACTCTTGCAATATATCTGCCTAAGTATATGTATTATTCAGAATGATTTGCATCTTCAGAATCTGAGATACTGGAAGGAAGAGAAGGTTCCTACCACCAAACTTAAAAATCCAAGTTTAAATCAGGCTAAGAGCTGGTTGGCAACAGTTCCCTCCCAGAGGATTTTCAGGAATTTCCCCTGGTTCATGCATTGAATGGCCACAGAATAAAATGAATAAGGGAAGGTTGTTGAAAAGGTGATTTATGGGAAGAGTCTACATTTGTGATTCCCAAGTGAGAACACTAAATTAAGAGAACTACTTCCTCTCAGAGCTGCAAACAGTACAATACCATAAAATGGGACAGCCACTTCCTTAACCAAATGAACAAAGCTCTCAGCAGAGGTGAAGGTGCACTATGTTTCAGAGAGAAGTAAGAGCAGTGCCAGCATTTAGAGCCCTCTGCTCCTGCCAGCGGCAGAGAAGCATGTCACACACTGAGGACAGAGAACCACAAAATCCACTGTTTGCTTGGGGCAGGAGGGGTTAGTCAGACAAAGCACCTTAACAAAAGAAAATACACTGCTGGTAACTGGCAGTTCCATTAGCAATAAAAATTTTAGGTTAGTGAATGAAAAGCTAATATGGATCTTTATGCTTTAACAAAGGCCTTTTAAATTTAAACTATCTATAATATATGATGTAAATAAAATTATGCTGCACACACTTAAAAGACAAGGATGTGTACTGACGCTAACGTATTAAAAAATATGATATAAACTGCAAATATGAAACATCATCTATATGTCTTGTTTATATCGCACTTGTTTTGAACACACTTGAGCTGTTGTTAAGTTTCAGTATGATTTTCAGTGAACCAAATAATGGATGTAAAAAATCCCTGATCACCTACCTCTAAGTGAATAGCATCCTCCAACGAGTTTCTGCTCACATTAAAAAAGAAATAAAAAATTTTTTTTTTTTTTTAATCAATTAGCAATGACTGTTTCTGGCCAAGATACGGCAGAAAGCTGTTTCAGTGCCTAGAGTGAACTAGCAACAGATCAACTTACTGAAACCCAACTGGGCCTTCATTTGCAAAGTAAAACCAGTGAAAAGCAGATTTCACGATTTGCTTCAGAAGAGCTACTATAGAGCAGCCTCAGCTCAAACAGGAGCAACGCGTTCAGGATTCTATACAACAGTAAATGCCTAATTTATAAGAAGAAAGGAGATTCTGGTGGTGTAAAATAGACACACGAAATGTTTCTGAAATGACTGAAAAATTTAGAGCACTGAAAAACCAAAACACTGCTTATACGAAATATTTAGTCAACAAACTGGTCATAAAAATATTCCATAAACATAAAGACAGCCCATATAGTTTCAGAAGTGCCTGAGCACAGCTTAGTCCCATCTTAGCTGTAAGTGCCAAGAAGTAGAATTTTTGTAACAAAGCATGCAGGGCATTTACACACCCAGAAAAACAATGCCTAGGTATTTAATTAATTTAGCACAAACCAGAAAATGAAGTTAGGAAAACAGCCTCATATATAATCATAATTAAATACAAGTCTGATGATGATGTGCTATGGAGAGAAAATAAGTGATACAAAAGTTATTAAGAGTGCGATTTTTTTTTAAATATTTCTTAAGCATTTCTGATAATTGAACCTCTAGCATCTTTGAAAAAGAAAGGCAGAAAGTGAACAAAAAATGTGGTTTGGATTTAATTGTATCTGTATAAGTATCAGAGCAAAAAAGTCACACTAATTGTTACGTGTTGTAGTCCTTAACACTGAACTTATACCTTTTCCATCTGCAGAACTCAAAGAATTTCATACAAGACAAATGAAGTGCGGTAGCATCAACTTAAACGGGTGAATACCTGAAGCCTATGACAGTCAAGTATCGGTGTATCTCACAACACCAAATTAAGATTTCACTACTCCAATTTACTACTCCATTCTACCTTTTCCAGGAGTTCCAGTAGCAGCATAGAGGCAGCAGAAGAAAGCGCCGAAGATGGGTTTGATGATGTTTCTAAACCAGAATCCTAAGTTCCTGAGACCCTGTAGGTCAACTCAGCAGTGCTTAGGAGTTAGACAACTGAACTATTTGATAGTAGATTTGATATATTTGAGCAACTGAAATATGGCAGTAGTTTTCTGAAATTGTTGATAAATAAAAAGACAGTTGGCCAAAACTGGAACTGCAGTGCTTTAAACTGACACAGCAAGATTTACTAGACTGTTTGTCAAAAGACTTGAAACGAACTGAATTTGGGCAAACTAAATTCCTCCAGCAAGTTGGCATTAATTTTTTGCATCTCCCTCAATGCTAAGAATTTGGACACAAATGCAAAACCAGCCAATTACTCAAGAGTAATCATACACCGCTAAGCTGAGCTAAGAGCACATTCTCAGTCCACCCAGGTATAAACCAGAAATTGTACAACCTTCCTGATGAAGGTTTAAGCTAATGCATTTTCCTGTGTGACTGCATGCACAGCCTCATCTTACTGTGGTCACTTTCTGTAGTTTATATAAGAAGTAGGAGTTACTTGTTTTTTCATGCCTCAACGTAATTCCAAAAAACAAGGCATTTCAAGGAAACTTTAACATGTAGTCTTTAAATTGTGATTTTTACTTTTGGTTTCTACAAAACAATCTCTTATGAAGGCAAATTTCTAAATTTTTTTTTTGCTGTACACTAAGAATTAAAGCAAGATTATACTGATGACAAGTAAGTGGTTCTCACATTTTAACTACAGTTTGCATTCATATTAGAAAAGAGAAATAAAATTAGTTTTCAACTTCTAAAGGTTTTCTGTACAAGCAAAACAGTAAAGAAAAGGATATTTTCCTGGAGTTTCAATACCCACTCTGTAGTCCACGTAACTTTGATATGGATGGAAGTTGAAAATAAAAATGAGACCTGCTCTCTCAAATGCTATGACCTTATTGGATTCATGCTTTTCACTCACGAAGGCCTAGGCAAGAAAAAAAATAAAATCCCAATACTATAAAATCTTTCATTTCTACATGAATTAACAACAAAAAAAGAAAAAACCCACTGCTTCTCTGCCTAATTTCAAGTAAAATAGTCAAAGATTCAAGCAACATATACAAGGGCATTAATATGTAAACTGAAATTGTTTACCTATGTAATGTCATATAAAATTTTTGATTACTAAACTGTAGCTTACTTTTTATAAGGCCATGTAAAATTGAAAAGATAGAAGCATGTTAGATATAGAGCACTTGAAAAATTCTTGCTCAAAGATTGGTAACGTGGTCTTTTCATCACACTTTCCTTTAGCAAAAAATTGATTCTTTTTATCAAATCAAGTCTTCTATCTACTTTTTATAGGGATCAGCATCACATCTACTGTTAGTAATTTAGAAAATGAAGCACTGGATATGTTTTTTATTTTTTAAAATCCGTGTGAGAAATAGCTTTGATAAGCCACATTAAACTTCTGCACATACCACCTTTGTTCTATTTGCTAAAGCCATTAATAAATAACTAGACATCCATTTAAAAAAATTATTTAAAGTGGATTATGACTAGTATGAAATAATTAAACACTGAGAAATTATAATAATTGAGTTGCTTTGATAAAAAGTACAGTGCAATATTTAGGTAAAAAAGGCAAATACAAAAGTGACAGGTTCAAGACCAGGAGACTGTAACTTACACTATACTCTACTGAGAGTGTTTTCTCAGTAACAGAGTAATTATTTATATAAAGTAAATCATCAGAACAATTTACACTTTCCGAAAGCAATCCTTGGATTGGATTACAGACAATTTTATAGTCTGCTTTATCCAATCTGCAGTTACTAAATAAAAATAGCAAAAATAATAGGAAAAGAGCTTGCTAGGAAGCTAAATGGAGACTCTCTCAGAATTCTATTATCTGCGGAAGATATTTCAGTGACATGTTTTGACAACTTGAAATACATGGTGAGGCATTACACAGTGCATAATCGAGTGCTGTTTAAAATTTCTGCATGCAAATTTGGTATTGTTGTTATTCTGAACACGTACCCAACTGGTGACTAAAAACTTATCATTTAGTATATACAGCTTACCGGGGGAGATGCAAGCCAGCCAAATCTTTCCTCCAATTTATTCATATCTCTATCAAATGTATTTAGGAATCTATAGCGAAGAAGATGATCCTCAGTAAGATTAAACTGTCTTCTGGCATAGTGGTAGCTCTCATTATTGCCTTTTCTGGGGAAGTCAAGCCATTCTGGATGCCCAAACTCGTTACCTGTATTTAAAAATATTAAGGATCTGTGAAATCACATGCTAAAAATACACTAAAACTGCAGAAGTAAGGTACATTAAATTATATTTCCTTTTTACAAGTTTTAAATTCCAAAGAATAATTCTGCATACAAAAATTGGTCATTATTAAAATCTTTCTCAGAACATTCATGCTTGTTGACAATTTTGTTTGGCCAATAAAACTAGCAGAGCAAAATATCCATGGACTCCAGGGGAAGTATAAAGTGGTGAATGTATTATAACCTCTACGCTATCACGCCATGCTTAAAAATTCCTCATTCCCATCTGTTAATAAGAGCAACAGAAATTCAGTAAACCAGGATAGAAATTTTAGAGTCACTACGAAACCTAAAAACATCTCTGTAAGAGTATAAACCCATTGTTTTAGAGTACTTAACAAAAATCAGCAATACCATTCACACTGTCAACTTCCATAACCAGAGGCAAAAATCACCTATTTTATCAATTAAACTTCAAAACAANTTTTACTTTTTATCCTGGCTATAAGTACTGTCATCACTGTTTCCAGTGTTACAAAAATAACTATTAAGAAAGGTGAATTGAATCTCTGGTTGCTCACTTCCTAGAAAAACTCAAACCGACATCCTAGTTCATGTAGCGGGCTAGATTAAAGTGAGTAAAGTACAATGCTTAATGATGATGTATTCAGCATTTGATACTGAAAACAAGTGACTTAAGGGGTGTGACAACTCAGGGATCTAACAGCATATGTCAAATTCAGCCACCTTGCAAGGGGAGCTCCTTTTCCAAACATAAAACATGGTGTCACAAGCACCAGAGACACTTTTCAGGCTGGGATGAAGCACGTTCCAGGTCTGGGTTCCTCTGTGTGTCCACCTGTTCAGGTCCCTTTGAGCATGTGCAAACGCCATTGTATTTCAGTTTGGTTTCCTATAGCGGTAATGCTTCACAAGTTTGTCAGTCTCATCTCGATTACCTAGCCCACACAACTACTGAATAGACTTCACTTTAAGGCAAGGAATAGATTTATTCAGACTTAGATCACCATCATTAAAAAACGCAGGACAAAAAGTTGCAATTTAATTAAATAAGAAAAGCTTAGCTTCTCTTATGTAGAATACCTGAAGCAACCCTCAGTTGTCAAAGCTAAAGATTCACAGCAACACTTCATTTGGGACTCAGTATTTTGAATGACTTTCATGTATGCAAAGTTTTCTTGTTTTATATACTGTCATTATTACAGTTTGAGACAAATCCAAATGGACTTAATGGTTCTAACTTGTGCTATAACCCGCTGCCTGGCAGACTTTCAGTCACTTTGGACTATTCATTTTACACAGTATTACAATGCGTTAAGTACCTTGAAAGTTAAACACACATTTCAAAGCCTATGATAGTTGATTCATCACAAACACTTCAGAGATTACCCATAACACCTACTCACCATAAAACAGAGACAACAAAGTGGTGTACCTGGAAATATGTATGGGAAGTAATATGATCAAATTTAAGAGGGTTTCTATTAAAAGAAAAGATCCTAACATTTCTACAAGCAGTTACTCAAGTTTTCTCAATAAACTGGAGTTTTGGGGGCAGACGAAGGGCAGGGATGCTGAGAGACAGCAAGCATTGTTTCCTGGATGGATACCCTGCATGTGCAGCCACCATCTGCTGTCTCACACAGCCTGCGCAGCCTGGAAGGCCCGGAGGATATGGTCAGCAGTGACAGCTATGGATTTAGATTTTCCAAGTGACTTTTGTGTATTTCCATGCTTCAAAGGAACAAAGAAATGAACAGAGAACGAAAGAGAAAGGCTGCATATATATTTAGGAGAATCCTTCACAATGGTATACGTTTGGTAAACGAACTGACAAGTTGTAAATTAAATTTCCTGTTCAAAAACTAAACCACTAAATTTCATATTCAGCTCAAAACCAGAGACAAATATAAAAGAATCAGAATCACAGCAGGACTTTGAAAATGACCTTGGAATAATGCTGGACTGAGCTCTTAAACTGTGCTAACAATACGGTATGGAAAATGAGGAAAGATATTGCTACAAAACAGACACTGTATCTAACCAAATTCCAATATTCTCTTAAGAGCTGGACAAGGTATTACTTTCTTTCACAATCTGCACAGTATTGAAAAGATAGACTACATGAGATAGCTCAGTTAAAGATAGCAAAAATATCAGAAAGTCAGAGATGATATGTATCTTGAAAAGATAGCCAAGGAAATTGTACCTATTTGTTAAAGAAAAAACATAAAAACGAGGGAAATAAGCAATAGAAGATAGCGAATAAATTAGACTAAACTAGCCCATCATTTCAATAGAGTATTTCACCATAAGTAGAGTGTATTTTCTTCATGTTTATACCTTATACCGACTCCCACACCTCCACTTGCTTTGCCTATTTCCCCACCACAGTAACCAGTGCTGTTTGAAGGCTGCATTTTGTTGTTTTCTTTTTTTAAAGAACAATAGAAGTGTAGCAAAATATAAAAGCAATATTAATTTCCTAACAATTACTAATGGTCATTAAGAAAAAAAAGGAACTTAACACAGTACAGCAACTTGATAGAACACTAAATTACTTGCTGATGTTAGAAGAGCACGTTGAGGGTCTAAACACTGACTGCTCGCACTTTAAACGTCTGTTTCTATGGGCATCTTCTGGACAATACACTTGTGAGCCTTTTGTACATGCTGCTTGACTTTAAAAGGGTCTCTTGATTTCTCTTCATAGAAAGAAAAATAGAAGTTCATAAATTATGACAGAACGAATTCAAGTAGGCTTTTTTGGTTAGGTTTGTAAGATGTGGTATAGGGAAAAGGAACTAACATTTAGAATGCAAGTAGACCTTCCAATAAACTCCCGAGATTGCTTCTGCACTTGAGATACATTAAGGCTATGCATCCTTTAACAAAAAACACATCTCATACTACTTTTTTAATTGCTATTTTTTCCTAGTTTAACTTTACAACAAATAAAGGGAGGGTCTAGGAAAGGGAAGGTACAGGTAGCTGACCAACACCTACTTCTAGAGATAACTAATGGTACCTGTGAAGCATGCGTTGCCCCCTTTCCCATGTTCCACTTCTCATTTCTGACAAGAATCAGCAACATTCACTGGCCGATAATTGTGAAAGCCTCTAAAAGCATAGAAGTACTATTGGGATTTATTTTCCTGTAATTAATTTGCTGTTTGATGTAAAGGTCCAAACTACAGATTGACAAGAAGCCAGCTGCTACAAATAATGCAAATGAAGACAATGGAACTAATGTGGGGGAGGCAGAGAACAAAGCTGAAATTAACTGAAATTTTGATTAGAGAAACAAAACAAAGACAAATCATTGAAGTGCAATGCATACTAATTTTATCTAGGAATTAATTCAAGTTTGCTATTTCCTACATATTGTGCATATTGGACAGCTTTACTATGTACAAGATTTCAAGATCACAATTCCAACAACTAAATTAACTTTCTATTACTATAATGAAGATTTACATCACACTTGTTTATTAGGCTAGAAATGCATTTACACCACAAAGTAGTTATGCTGATGATGATTACTTAGAAGCTGCACCCCACAGGTCATTAAAGTTTTCTTGATCTCTCTTGTTTAGACATCTTTACTAGCAATTCTCTCAAAGAATCAGGCTAAGGAGAACTGAAGGCATATTTAAAAGATGCAGCAGGCAGTGTGTCAAGAGATGCCTGTTTGTTTGTATTTTGAATTAAGTACAACATTAAACGTCAAAAGCAGTTAAAGCAAGTAGTTTATTTGATAAATCAAAGGTAAGAAGTTTAATTAGGTGTATAAGGCTGAACAAGTTTTTAAATGATCTAAAATACTATAAAAGGATACTATTTAAAGCTGATGAGCTGGAGACTGGGCATATTGGGACAGAATTTCAAGAGTTCCATCTTAACGTATTTCTATCAAATTAAGTGGAGTTACGCCAATTTACACAAGCCAGATAATCAACTCATCCAGGAGTTGTAACTGATTTGAATTTAACTTCACTAACTTTGTGAACAATGATGACAATGCAACAATCTGCAGATTATAAATAGCATCAATGTAAGTCAGATCTAGATAGCATATGATATTTATCATGATTTAAAAAAAAAATAAACATTTCAAACAATTAATCCTCATTTTCCCGAGCTGTAAAGCTCCTGGATATTAAGGAATTCTGATACTTTGTATTTACTCATGTTTGTACCAAATCTTCTTCAGCCCCTTAAGTAACTGAACTTAACATTCATACTACCAAAACCAAATAAGAAACGCTATACTGTCTTCATATTATGAGAGAATGAGCTTCATTACAAGTATTCATTTAATCTTGTCATCCATGCAACAATATAATAAAGTGAAATTCCAAATGGACTCCTGTTGAAACACTTGGGTTAGATGACTTGGAGACCTTCATACTTTTTTAATTTTTCTAGCACTGGTATTCAATGACATATTGGTTCCCAAAAGGCTAACAAAAATCAATTCAGGCAAACAATTATATTGTAATGACTGCATAAAACACAGGCTAGAGGAAATATCACATAGGAGGATGTGGTAAAAAGAGAGGTATTGGTAAAGTCAGTTCCGTGAGAAAAGTATTTTTTTTTATATCAGATCAGATATTTTCTCCTTCCAATCTATGATAAGAAATATATCTGAAAATATCAGATATTTTCCCCTTCCAATCTATGATAAGACAAAAATCAGGATAAACATCGTATTTGTTTTGAAACTCGGATCTTCTACATGTCCTAGGGGAGAAGGGAGGGGATGCTTAACCTTGCCTGTATTAAAGGATCAAAGAATGCATCTCCTCTGCTGTGATACCGTCATGAAAAAACACAAGCATGCCTCTAACGTATCAAAGACATAGGAAAGTACCGAGTCCTTAAAATGGTTACCCTAGGTCACACCAGGGATACAGTACTCTATCCACAGTTGCTGACTAGAAGAACCAGGCCAGCTACAGAATGAAATTCTGAGGAATTCCTTGGGATGTCTGACTTGTTGCTCCAAGAAGAAATCTTTCAGTTTATCTAGAAATGTAATTTCTTGTTCTTCCACTAGAATAACATCGATTTAATTTATATAGCACTAAATGAAGGCTTCTGTTATAATGACCTTTTCTGCTTTTACAGCCACTCTTTTCTTCTTTAGTACTTCTCAATCTCAATTGTTATCACAGTAAAGTGTTCGGGACCATGGCTTTAATACTATTCAGGTATGACATTCCAGTCCTATTTCTCAATATACCAGCAAACCCTATTGAATGAGAACTAAATATCCATTTAGCTACCTGTTTCCAACAGTGGCCAAAAGCAGGTGCCTAGAAAAGGACCAAAGAATACAAGAAGCCTGAATGATGCTTCCTCTTAATACACTCCACCAGCCCCCAATCATTTTCAGGACATGACAATGATTATTTTTTCTTTTTTCCTCCTCTAACAGACTATACTTTATGCATAAAACTAACATGGAACCCTGTACTACATTTTCACACAGTTGGCATAGGTAGGTAGCACTTTCAAATGTCCTACCTATCATTTGAATATCCAAGCTTTTAAATAGTGAACATTCTCCTGCTGGGGCTTTAAGCCTCCCCCTCTGCCCTGAGAAATCCTAAAGAAAATGATGGTGGTGGTCCTCCCCAACATCATAAGGATCAAACTGCAATACTAACTACAGTTTCTTCCAAATTCTATGATTAATTGTTGAAGCTCTGGGGAAAAAAAAATCTTCACATTAAAAAACCTTCAAGATAACCTGAAATAAATTTTCAGAATGTTATCCTTAGATATATGAACCACTGCTTTTTGCTTTTTGTAACTACTGGTAGTTGTGAAACTTTCTGTATAAGACTGTTTCATAAAATAAGATTTGTGTGTTGGGAAAACCAGCTCTGGCAAAACCTTAACTGGGACAATATGCTCTCTATCTCTTGAGACTTTTATATTAAAAAACCCAAAACTGGGTCACAGAGAAACCATTTATGGATTCAAAGAGTTTGGGACCACAGCTGGGGTGTAGGAGACTTGCCTGTCATGGTCCTGGAGATTCTGCAGATGACCCTCCTCCCTTTATTTATCTGTCTACAATTGGTTTGAATCAAACTCAAAACTTTTCAAGAACTCTGAAAATTTGTTTCTATTCTTACTTCCTAAGAAATGAAAGCTTAGATTTTCAAATCAGAAAGAATAAAGTACAGCATTAAAAAAAAAAATTACAAACCCATGAAAACTGTGTGTATATAAACACATTATTCATGACATGTTGCTTTTGGCAATGGAAAATTGTACAACATTGCTCAGCAGGAAAATGTTAACTTTAGGAGTTATATTCATCACGCTAAGTATTTAATTACTTTTTATACCTTTTTTAAAAGGGCATTTACTGGTTACTGACCTTTTCTTCTCCTTTGTAGTACACATGACTTGCAATAAATGCCTTCTTGTCAAAGCAAACAGACCAGCTTTATTATTCCCTCAGTCATTAAGGCAAACAGGCACAGGTTAATACAAACAAATCATCCAGGAAAGCAAATATTCTGATATCAGACACATTGTTTAAATTCAAGAGGCTTCATAATTTACTATTTCTTTTTTATAGAAACTGACAAATGCTTACCGAGTCTGTGCTCTTACAACATACTCTATTAATTTTATACTACTGTTAAAAGGTCCAGTAGACTGATTTTCCTATTTTAATAAACTGGCTATTTCAAATCACATCATACTATTGCTTGGTATAAAATTAGTCTAGATAAAGACTGTACAGTT
>WAAD01027366.1:0-44226 GCA_013389945.1 Fregata magnificens | reverse complement strand
GGTTTTTTTGTTTGTTTGTGGTTTGTTTTTTTTAAATACACAGCAGATGAAAATAAATGCTAACTACTGACACTGAAAAAGATTGGCCACCTATCCCCTTTGCTTCAGGGCTACTGCTGTGGGATGAATTAAATCTTAGCTATCTGTAAAATTCAAACATGCTGAGGAAAATATAAATACAGAATCCATATTTTGAGAGTCATATGCTTTGCTAATAGTTTAAAACAATCCTGAGGTAGGACGTATCAGTTAATCAACCTGCCCTATACAGTTATTAAAGTAAATGTGATATATGAGATAAGAAGATGCATGAAAGGCATTGTACGTGTAGACAAAGGACTCTGAGTGTGGGCAACAAGTAAAACTGAACGTCTCATACTGCCACTCTCAAATGCTCTTACTAAACCATTTTCAGACAGCAATACACTGCATGAGCTGTAACAGGTAAAAGGGCTCAAAATATATCCCAGTTATGTATGCTTGAGTTTACCAGCTGATGGCTAGTTTGTGTCGCTGAAGTTTTTTAACCCAAAGCAGAGTCTGAAGGGAGAAAGTAAGGGTGAATCACACCCAGCAGAAACTGGAAACGCATGTTTACAAAAAAGCCAAGATCCTGCATCAGGAGTGGTAGAGGCCCTTGCTGAGTTTAGGGCTAGCCAAGATTGGACTACCCTGCCTGTCACAGGGATTGAGAGGCAAAAATCCAATTGAAGCTTTGAGCCAGCAGCCACTGCCTCCTACAGCTTTAAGATATTGCTTATCAGCTGCCTCATGCTGCCTTGTAGGGAGATAAGTAACTCCACACAAGTCCAGCCTAGCACGCTTGAACTGCCTGTAGCGATCAGCAAAAACTGCTGCAAGTCCTCCCAAGCATAGCTGTTGATCCACAAAATTGCAAAATACCACTGAGAAAAGAGTGAAGCTGCTCTCATTTGTAGCCCATAGTCCCCCTTCAAGCACTGAACAGCACGGTAACTCTGCATAAGATATTATCTTGGGAAAGAGTGACAAGATCTATGTCTAGTTGCTAACACAAATGTTGGTTCAATGTTTTCTAGCTTTGTTTAAAGACAAAGCAAAACCACCAACCCCAAATCAGAACACATCACAGTATTATGCGTTACTTTTTTGGCATTTCCGCTCAAACCAACGCAGTGTTTCAGTACGATTTGCTGTGGTTTTAGAAGGAATTTTTATCCAATACCTCAAGTTAAAATATATTGCTGTTCAAAAAACCCCCATCTAACAGTAGTTCAGATAGGCATTCTCATTAATCAGGCAACAGATTTAAGTGGTTAAAGAAGAATGACACTAACTGAAGTCAAAACTAACTGACTATTTAAGCTAGGAAAACACAAGCCTGCCAAAAATCTCCTTGGGGAAGCGTGAGTATTTTGAGCAACCTGAGGAGGAAAGGGGAAGCCTCGAGAGTTTCAAATTCTCATTTGCACTATGCCAAATTAAACACTACACTTGCATTCTGATTAATTTTCCTTCTGCTTACAAGTAAATAAATAGATGAAAACAGTACTATAAACAGTTTAGATTCTATCAAGTGGAAATAATTTCCTGATTTTTCATCTCACAAAAATTTGACTTTTCATCTTAATTTGGAAAGAAAACTAGCTTTGAAATATACTGATATTCCAAAGAACGAAACTGCTGCTTTGCAGAGCATGTTTCAAAAGCAATATCCTCAGTGGTTCATAAATATTTATGTTGGTTTAAACATAATTAGTGTATATATCAGAAGAACGTCCCCCATCAATTTGCCTACTTTGTGTATTCATTGTTTCAGAGTCTTTTTTTCCCCCTTTCAACTTGTTCATTGTTATCTTTAGGGTTTTTTTTTTGTTTTGTGGGGGATTTTTTTTTTGTTGCCTTTTTTTTAAAGATACTCTTACATAAGAAATGAAAGAAGGTGACTGCGTTATTTAGGGCTATAACCAGACACTTGAAAGCAAATTTTCTAAGTGATATTTTCAATATNGTTCTGACCTGTTCAAGGTACTAGTTACCCTGATGTTCTCTCTCCCTCTCACTGGTACAGGGACCAAGTCTCACACAGTTTTCAAAGAGTTATTCTGAACTTTTTGCAAGATATGTGTCTGTCAGAGGGTGACTGCACCTGCATGATGTTAAAAATCAGAATTCATTTAAAATCATTGAGATGGGCTGCTTCCACAAAAATACTTAGTCTTGGAACACTCACTACATCAGCTCCTAAAATTTAGTATAGACTTGCAATTGCTTTACGTGGACTTTATGCATACAAATGTTTTAGATGGATGGAAATGTTACAAAATTTGATTTTAAAGCATCTTAAACCTGATCCTCAAACCATCTTTATTCACATATCAGAGTATAAAAAACAAAAAAAGGAAAAGTTAAAATACAATAGCAACAGAATGCTTGCGTATTATTCAAATACTTATGACTGTTTACAACACCAGAATAGCATAAAGGCTGTAATTAAGAACCAGTCTCTGAAGAGCATTACCCTGTAATACTAATCTACAATTAATTACATCAGACACTGACAACTTCTGATGCCATGCTTTCAGACTATGAAATAAAAAACCAAATTGTTTTGCATAGCATAGAGCTAGCAACTTTATGAAGCAGGTCCCTGTTTGAGTAAGTGAGGATGGTGCTGCCAGTATGGGTGTGCGTGTGGAGAATGCAACTACTGCGAAGCCTATGGCAGACCGTTACAAGTATCCCGATGAATGGATGAGCTAGATTTACAAGTGTAATTTAAAGATAGTCTCGACTCACCTTTACATTAAACCAGTGTCAGCACAATTGAGAAACAGGTGAAAGGGAAAAAAATACAGGAAAAGAGAAAATAGAGGAAAGAAGAAAAACGATTTAGCAGTTTAGATAAAGCCCATCAGGCAATAGCTTTGGAAGCTGAAGCGAAACATCGCTTCTCAGATAAAAAGAGGACTTAGAGAATTGGTACTGATGGCACCTTTGCTACAAGCAGCAAATGATTTATAAAATACTCTCCAAAATCTGTAGGTTTATAGAACAATTGTCCAGTGAGGCCTTCATCATATTTTTGTTTGCATGTGGGGAAACAGGAAGGAAAAAAAAAAAAAGTCTTGCAATATTGAGAGACCAGGCTTAAAGCAAGATCATAGAATCATAGAATAGTTTGAGTTGGAAGGGGACTTTAGAGGTCATCTAGTCCCAACCCCCCTGCAATAAGCAGGGACATCTTCCACTAGATCAGGTTGCTCAGAGCCCCATCCAACCTGACCTTGAATGTTTCCAGGGATGGGGCATCTACCACCTCTCTGGCCAACCTGTTCCAGTGTTTCACTACCCTCATTGTAAAAAATTTCTTCCTTATATCAAGTCTGAATCTACCCTCTTTTAGTTTAAAACCATCACCCCTTGTCCTATCACAATAGGCCCTACTAAAAAGTCTGTCCCCATCTTTCTTATAAGCCCCCTTTAAGTATTGAAAGGCTGCAAATAAGGTGTCCCCGCAGCCTTCTCTTCTCCAGGCTGAACAACCCCAACTCTCTCAGCCTCTCCTCACAGGAGAGGCGTTCCATCCCTCTGATCTTTTGTGTGGCACTCCTCTGGACCCACTCCAACAGGTCCAGATGTTTGTTGAAATTTAAAACATAATAGGGAAACAAACTAGACTGTAACTGAATGTTACTGTATTCTTTCTTTGAAAAATCAGCTGTATCAGAAAACATCCTTTCTGCATGTTTAGTTAATCTTTCACATTCTCCTTCCCTTGTACGTCTGAATAGGGCATGCCTTAAAGGAACAGCTTTAAGAGACATCAGAAGATCCACAAGATGCACCAGCTTAAGTGGCATTATTCCACTTCCCTTCCTTCATGTAATCATTCTCTCTATAGGCAGAAAGACTAGAGAAAAGATTTTGGCCATTTCCCCCCAGGAATATGTCTTTTGATGAAGAGCTTTTATGAGGCACTCAGAGTGTCATCAGGCAGAGCTTCTGCCAGTTTTGTATTTCACCTATCAATTTTCCGGTTTTAGTATACAAAATTGTTCAAGTAACTAGGAGTTGCTTTAGTGGGTCGTAGATTTCCAGCATTTTCTAATGATTGGCATTTTACGTACGTAACTCCAGATACATCTCAGCCCATACGTTAAGAACACTAGTATGAGGTGTATGTACATGAGCCAAGCAGCATGGGTTCACAAACAGAAGCAGACAGTATCTCCTAGACTTCAAACTACTGGTGATGCTTCTTGGTTTTTTATTTAGAAAAGCCTCAGGAGAGCTAAAAAAAGTCTAAGAACTTTCTATAAATAACTTGTTGAATTCACCACGTTGCTTCATGCCACCAGCTTTTATGAAGAAAGACACTCTTCAGTATATGTTATTCCTCACCAAAAGCCAACAGGAAAGCAGAAGCTATGTATTTTGGTATTTCTAGCTTCTTTTATATTGACAGGAAGATGATCTCAGAGTATGTAGTTAGGTTAGGGACTGAGACACCAAAAGTGAGCAAAGTGGCCTGCCTGAAGTGGCTGGCATATACATGATAGAACAGAAAAGTATTGGTTTTTTACAACACCAGTTTACTTCCTGAATTTGAGAAAAGATCAAATCAAATTTTGTAATATTAAAAAGAAATCTAACCAACTCCCTCTGGGAGGCTTCGCTGGGAACTGATCAAGTGCTCTTTCTTGCTGGCCCAGTGCTGCAGGTGGGAGAAAAGTTGCATCTTGGATAGCATGTCCTTGTGGCAACTGGGGAAGGGACGACTCTGAACAAGCATCTTCATAAATCAGAATGCTAACTATTGTCTAGAGTCATTCCCATAAGAAAGGAAGGTACCATGAAGCAAGACTGGTTATCTGTCTTAATACTCATGGGTTTTTTCCAAACAATTGTGTTCAAAGGAACTTAGGAAACAAGTAAATAGTTGTAAATGAATGGTCTAGCACTGTGAACCTATGAGATCCAGTTTCCAAGAAACAGAGATTTGCCGTGAGCTATCCCCTCTCTTCATTCCATTATATTCTGCCTCTGTATTTGCAGATTACAGCTATCCCTTCCGGGTTTGAAATTCAACCAATTGCTAAATACACAGACGCAAACGTGACAGTATTCATCTTACACTTGAAACACATTTAAATTAGCCCTAAGACCTGAATCAGTTGAAGGCATAACAAAGCTGGGAGCCTTTCAAGACATAACTAACTAATCATTTTACGTTTTCCTTGTGACACGAAGTTAATAGATACAAAATAAATTTACACTGATAAATGAGAATTGGAACCGAAATTATTTCTAGATTACATTATGGCTGCTTAAAACATGATAAAATTTTAATTTGTTTTTCAGGTTTTGAAACAAATACTTCTGAACTAGCTGTATAAAATAATATAAGCAATCTCATCTAAGTAGCCACCTCCAACTTTTTTTCCTTGAGCAATTTTTACTAAAAGAATATTTTAAACATGTACTGCTCCTTTCCCTACCCCAAAGTTTCATGTAATTACTAGAATTTATTTTGTATGCATGTATTCATTAATTATTTTCTTTCAAAACATTGTTTCCGAAAATAGCATTCCCTTTCACTGAAATATGTATGCATTCAAAGTACTGTACTTCATGCTGTCATTGCACTGTATACAAAGAAGTGATACAGCCTTCTTAGGTGAAAATGTATTGCAACCATATTAGGAGTCATAATGCTTTTGCACCTTTAAGACAAAAATTCTTTGTCAAAGGAAAAAGTAAACTTTGAGTTCAGAAAAAAAAAGCCTGCTTCAATGTCAGAAAAGTGTTGTGTTACAACTGTTTGAGGAAAGCCAAATACGTACAAACACTAAAATGATTTCTCCTCTCCCCCTCCAGCAATGCTGTATGGAAATTCAAAGTGACAAAAGCAAAACACAAAACAGACAAGAAACCATTAGAGATTACTTGCACAAAGACATTTTGAATTGGACATATGAAATACTTCTCAGTAATGATTTTTCATTCCTTTATTTTTTTTTATTTTACAAAATAAACTTGCTGAAGTGATAAATGCTTTGCATGGATCTTCTTTAAAAAAAGGGAAAACAATCCTCTGAAACAAGTAAAATTGCATCTTTATCTGCAGAAAATTATTTGCCAATGTCATTACTCATTCTCTTTTGTTCCATTTCATTCTTTTACACAGCCACACTATGCTGGTAGCTTATTTCGCTACTTGTTTTCTTATTTAGATCTTAATGGGAACATTTTATTGCCAGAAAACAACATATCCTTTGAAAAACCTGATACTGCGTGGTAACAGTGGGCTGGAGGAACAGAGAGACAGGCATGTAGCACAAGACTAGTAAAAACTTCTTATGACCCTGAGACTAACCTCTTGGTAGCTTCGCTATGGCTCACATCATCCCTTTAAAAACTGGGAGATGAAAAAAAAACCTTCTTACAGAAAGAAAGATATGCTACAACTCCTAAACCCAATATACTCACTACTGCTTTCTACAGGCTTTTCTCAACGTATATGCCTTGTAGAAATGCTTCTAGCACAAGCATTTCCATATTTACATTTAGGCACTGAGGAGGAGTGGAACATAAGCCCTTCAGTCACACATCATACTGTCTTCTGTCACTTGTTTCAGAGTGCCTGGTCTCTCTTACTATTTTCAACACACTCCTAAAACAGAAAACACCATGAATCAAAAAATTACCGATAGAATATAACATGTAGACAGCTCCTTTATTAAGATAAATTTTATTTATTTCTACAGGCCTCTTCCTGTATTTAAGTTTTCAGAGACAAGCAATGGATTTAGTCCTGTATTCTTATGTGCAGTGTACAAACCAAACACCAGCCTTCCACGTAGGAAATGAAAAATTAAAAATACAGTCTTTCTGGCCTACAAATATAAATGCATCTAGTAAATATGAAAAGGGGACTTCACAATTTTTCTGAAAACTTCAACTATGTCTAACTTAAACTCCAGAAAATAAAGACTATTTTAAATTAAGAGACTCCCTGCCTCATGATTTTTAATCAAGACACCCCCTTCCTTCCCGTAAGTAGGAAGGGAGTATATCAATAAATAGCTTACCATATTTCTAAGACTAGTCACAGTCAGCACCATAACAAGAGTATAGCATTATTGATTTTCTCCCCCCCAACAAATTTCACATATTGGAGAAATCTGCACAAATAGGGCAAGTTCTCTTTACATCTACTGAAATGAACATGTCAATAATCTGGCACACTTATTAACTTATGGGCTTTGAATAGTTATAGTAAATTTGACATAAAAAGGCATAGCACAGCTTATAGCATAGCTTCTAAAACTTAGGATTAAATTGGAGGGGGGAGGAAGGGGGTAAGAACCTTCATGACAAAACCAGAAATAAAATGGAACTTAAAACAAAAACACACACTTCAGTTGAGGAGACTGGTCTGGCTAAAATTCCAATTTATCCTTTGAAAAGCACCTACAGGCAGGAATAAAAATTACCCCAAATAGCACCTCCAGTACCTTGTTTACTTCTTTGATCAGTGTAAATCAGTGCTTTAGCACCAAGATGCTTGCAAGTATGACATGTATTAAGATAAGAGAGTGCGTGTAAGGCCCACATTGCAATAAAAAGCAAATTTAGAAACAAGGTAACCTCGTATTTCAAGCGTACTATTGCCATATAGAATATTTTCAGTAGTACTTGCTAGGTTTTTTTTTTTTTTTTCCTCCAAAAGAAAAAACAAAAAGATTGAATTGACAGCACCAAGCTTGCTGGCATCAAATGGGAGCCACCTTTCTCAAAGGGGAAAGAGGGTCTTTGCTCAGGAGCTTGCGGGGCTCGTTGACAGGGCTTTAAACTAGATGTGAAGGGGGAGGGGGAACATATCAGGCTTGCCTTTGACAAGCTGTGGAATAATACACAATGGTTAGAGGGATGGACTGCTAGTATGAGCTCTCAACCTGTTGCCCAGAGGCGTGCTGGGGACACTGCAGCACAGTCGAAATCTTGCGGAGACGAGCTGAGGGCTCCTGAGGTAGTAGGAGCCAACAAGGAAACTTCCATGAAACACCTCAAGGGAAACAAGGGGTGTTCCACTAAGAAGGTGACATGGCCAACAGCCCAGATGAAATGCCTCTACACGAATGCACACAGCATGGGAAAGAAACAGGACGAGTTGGAAGCTACCGTGCTGCTAGAAAGCTATGACCTGACTGCCATTACTGAAACTTCGTGGGACGAATCCCATGACTGGAGCGCAGCTATCGATGGCTACAGGCTGTTCAGAAGGGACAAGCGAGGAACGAGGGGCGGAGGCATTGCCCTCTACATCAAGAAATGGATAGAGTGTGAAGAGCTGTCCCTGAAGAATAACCACGAGCAGGTTGAAAGCTCATGGGTAAGAATTAGAGACCGAGGCAACAAAGGGAACCTTGTGGTTGGTGTCTACCACAGGCCGCCTGATCAAGGGGAGCCTATGGACGAAGCCTTCTTCCTCCAGCTACAGGAGGCATCGCGCTCGCAGGCTCTCGTCCTGCTGGGGGACTTCAACCACCCCAACATCTGCTGGAAAAGTAGCACAGCGAGCTATAGGCAATCCAGGAGACTCCTGGAATGCATTGAGGATAACTTCTTAGGCCAGGTAATAGACAGCCCTATCCAAGGGGATGCAATACTGGACCTGATGGTCACCAATGCAAGTGAGTTCATCGGTGACGTCAAGATTAGAGGCAGCCTGGGCTGTAGTGATCATGCACTGGTGGAGTTCGCACTCCTGAGGGATATGGGAAAAGCTAGGAGTAAAGTCAGGCCCCTGAATTTTAGGAAAGCAAACTTCCAGCTGTTCAAGGAATTAGTTAATAGGACCCCCTGGGAAACTGCTGTCAGGGACAAGGGAACACAACAGAGCTGGCAGATCTTTAAGGAAGCTTTCCCTAGAGTGCAAGAGCTCTCAGTCCCCAGGTATAAGAAATCAGGAAAGGAAGGCAAGAGACCAGCATGTCTGAGTCGAGACCTGCTGGTCAAACTAAAGGGCAAGAAGGAAACGCAGAGGCAGTGGAAGCAGGGACAGGTATCCTGGAAGAGTATAGGGACACTTCCCGGTTGTGTCAGGATGGCATCAGAAGGGCCAAGGTGCAGCTGGAGCTGAACTTGGCAAGGGATGCAAAGAATAATAATAATCAGGGCTTCTACAGCTATGTCAACCAGAAGAGGAAGGTCAAAGAAAGTGTACCCCTCCTGATGAACAAGACTGGCAAACTGGTAACAACGGACGAGGAGAAGGCTGAGGTACTCCACAACATTTTTGCCTCAGTCTTCACTGGCAACCTCTCTTCCCACACCTCTTGAGGGAGGGACTGCAAGACGGGGACTGGGGGAGCAAAGTCCCTCCCACTGTAAAAGAAGATCAGGTTCGTGGCCACCTGAGGAACCTGAACATACATAAGACTATGGGACCTGACGAAATGCATCCCAGACTCCTGGGGGAACTGGCTGATGTAGTTGCCAAGCCACTCTCCGTAATATTTGAAAAGTCACGGCAGACCCTGGTGACTGGAAAAAGGGAAACATTGCACCCATCTTTAAAAACGGTAGAAAAGAGGACCCTGGGAACTACGGACCTGTCAGCCTCACCTCTGTGCCTGGGAAGATCATGGAACAGATCCTCCTAGAAGCTATGCTAAAGCACATGGAGGACAGGGAGGCGATTCGAGACAGCCAGCATGGCTTCACCAAGGGCAAGTCCTGGCTGACCAACCTAATGGCCTTCTATGATGGAGTGACTACATCAGTGGACAAGGTAAAAGCAACGGATGTCATCTATCTGGACTTCTGTAAAGCCTTCAACACAGTCCCCCACAAAATCCTTCTCTCTAAGTTGGGGACATATGGATTTGATGGGTGGACTGTTTGGTAGATAAGGAATTGGTTGGATGGTCGCATCCAGAAAGTAGTGGTCAACAGCTCAATGTCCAAATGGAGATCGGTGACAAGTGGTGTTCCTCAGGGGGTCTGCACTGGGACCAGTGCTGTTTAATATTTTCATCAATGACATAGACAGCGAGATCATGTGCACCCTCAGCAAGTTTGCAGATGACACCAAGCTGAGTGGTGCAGTTGACACGCCAGAAGGACGGGATGTCATCCCAAGAGACCTGGACAAGCTGGAGAGGTGGGCCCGTGTGAACCTCATGAGGTTCAACAAGGCCAAGTGCAAGGTGCTGCACCTGGGTCGGGGCAACCCCCAGTATCAATATGGGCTGGGGGATGAAGGGATTGAGAGAATCCCTGCAGAGGAGGACTTCGGGGTACTGATGGATGAAAAGCTGGACATGAACCAACAATGTGTGCTCACAGCCCTGCAGGCCAACCATATCCTGGGCTGCATCAAAAGAAGCATGGTCAACAGTTTGAGGGAGATGATTCTGCCTCTCTGCTCTGGTGAGACCTCACTTGGAGTACTGCGTCCAGCTCTGGAGCCCTCAACACAAGGACATGGAACTGTTGGAGCAGGTCCAGAGGAGCGTCACAAAAATGATCCGAGGGCTGGAGCACCTCTCCTACAAGGACAGGCTGAGAGAGTTGGGGTTGTTCAGCCTGGAGGAGAGAAGGCTGTGGGGAGACCTTATTGCGGCCTTTCCGTACTTAAAGGGGGACTATAGGAAAGATGGAGACAATCTTTTTAGCGAGGCCTGTTGTGACAGGAGAAGGGGCAATCGTTTTTAACTAAAGGAAGGTAGATTTAGACTGGATGTAAGGAAGAAATTTTTTACAATGAGGGTGGTGAAGCACTGGAACAGGTTGCCCAGAGAGGTAGTGGAGGCCCCATCCCTAGAAACACTAAAGGTTAGGTTGGATGGGGCTCTGAGCAACCTGATCTAGTTAAAGGTGTCCCTGCTCACTGCAGGGGGGTTGGACTAGATGACCTCTAAAGTCCCCTTCCAACCCAAAGCATTCTATGATTCTATGACTCTATGAGTTATTAGGAAAGAGATGAAAAGCTAGATGAGATTTAAAAATATATTGAAAAAATAAGGGGTTTTAAAGAATGAACTATTCACACATTCATAAAAGTCTGCATAAAAGCTGCCTAAGTACAGCTAAATAGAGCACAAGGAGGAAAAAAGCACAATATCACAAATGAAGACTTATTGAAAATAGAACATACATTTACACAGTATTTTGGTACCTATAAATAACTAGCACTCTCACTACGCTAGCTTAGATGAAAGAAAAGAATCCGAGTTATGGAAGTCCACCCAGTTCAGACTTCCACACTTTTTCCTTTAAGCGATATTATGTACAATTCCTCACTTTCTAAGATGGTAGCAAGCCATTATGAACTAAAATAAATAACCAATCATAAAAGTAAACAAACATAAGAAAAAAAGCTCAGCCTATACCAAGCTTTTTGTTTGTTTTTAAAAGGTCATACACGCACATTCCCCCCAGTCCTAGAGAGAACAAAAGGCACCTATGCAGAAGTCTACAGGAACGGAAAAATAAAAAAGGTTTTTTAAGTGCATATCACAATTCAAATGTTTGTACTTTTCAGAGATTTAAGGAGTACAAGGCAAATGGTGGAAAGCATGCTGCTGATCCAACACTGCATGTTAAAACAGATTAACATTTTCCTTTAGATTTCATTTTTTTTGGCATTATTATTTTGAAATAAGACCATGTATTTCTTCATTATGAAGACAAAGGTTGTGAGCTTAGGCTGCACAAAGAGCTGACCTATAATAGAACCACCAAGATGATGCAGGCTTTACTGCAGTATTTTATTTTGTATTAATAGCCTGATGAAAAACACTGATGAGCTTAAGGGACCTGTTTCATAGTGCATGGACTGACTGACTTAAGTCAGGAGTGGATTAATAGATTACTTCTAAATAATATCTCTAAAAATGCTAGTTAAGAAGCTATTCAATGGAAATACCTTGCTTGCAGAACTTGCTCTGAATTTCACAAAAAGATCCAAATAACTATCCCAACTGAGTAAAAGTTCTGGGCTTCTGGCTGTAAAAAGACTATGCTAGCACTCTTGGCTTTGTGAATAATCCTCTATTCTCCTTGTGATGTTAAGTCACTTGTCCTGCTTCTCCTCCAGCCCTGCACTTTTACGTAATACATTTAGAAAGAAGTAGTCTTTTATATTCAATAAGACACTCCAAATCAAAAGGCACATGTTCTATTCACAAAAAAAAAAAAACCCACCTAACAAAATTAATTTTCTGTTTAGCCAAAACTAATTTTACCCTCTGCCTAAACTCCCTTTCTAATTTACTCCACTATAAGTTCCTCCTCTCCCTTCTTGAGAATCAGCTCTATATTCATATGCAAGATTAACCTCATAACACTTAACTCTGAAGTAAAACTAAAATACCTCATTTTCACTCATTCACACAAATTTATCAATTTCCATGAGCTCACAGAAATAATTTACCCTGAATTATGTACAGGAATGCATCTTTTTAGTGGGAAAGATAAAGTGACTGTCCTGGGTTAATGGAGCCTACAGCTCCACCCCAATACCAACCTGACTGTGTGCCTCCTCCACCCCCACGTTCTCTTGGTCTACCTTCTGCCTTGCACGTGTTTCCTCCCTCTAACACCAATACATACCTACCTCTCTGACTGCTACTATATGAAAGCATTTTTCCATTAAATCTCTTGACATATGGAAGCGCAACCAAATGGGTTAGAGTGCTTTCAGATTTTCTTTTTGTAAACCTCAACAAGGTTATAATAAATTACAACAGAAATGTACTCCAAATCAAAGCATGTAGACTATGCTTGCAGTGATAAAATCTAGTGACATTTGAAGCCTGCATAGTTTGAAATTTCAAACTGAAGCTCTCAAAAAGACATCTGAGAAAGACAGGTCAACATTTATAAAGGATGTTTTAATATGCTTTACTCTGCAGAATTTGCCACTTCTTACGAAAATCTGCATAGAAAATACCTTGTCCCTTGAAGATGAATGCTAATTCAAGTACAATGTTGTCTAAATTCATATTCTACTAAATTTCTGAGTGAGCATCGGATTGATGGCTTCAGAAAATTCAGACAATGAGGGGATTTTGAGCTAATAAATAGGCCTTGTGAAATAAGAAGTTCTTGAACTCATAGAAACATCTTTTTTTTTTTAATCCCAATGTCATCACAGAATGTGTTACCTCAGTTTAAACTACATTGATTTGGGGAATTAATGACGCTACTGAGATTAATTCATTTCAAATTACCACAGCTGCACACATTAAAATCCAAATTGGCATGTATGCCTAAGGATCTATTATTCAGACTTTACTAATACAAAATATCACCTGCTCAGTCATGTCTCAAAACAACAATTCCTTACTGAATAACATGTGGGGTTTAATTCTATTTGGCTCTGCATTGCCCGAAACCAGTCTGAGAAAGAACAATGCATCATCAAAGGTAGGGTTGCTGATTAACAGATTCTTATGCATGCTCTTACACCAGCTGACTACAGTTTCATGTTGCTAAATTACTTGATTGAGACTTAAAGGAAAATGCAGTTTGTCACCCCTCTCTCTCTTTAAAAGCCAGCCTGCAAAGTATAATCAGGAAGAATTTTTTTTTGCTCTTCGGTAGATGGTTTTGCACAATAGATCCATTTTTTCTCTCAACAATGCAATTGCTGAGCCTCTTCCAGATTACTAAGTACAGACAGACTGCAAAAAGTTGAGGTAAAACAGCTGGGTGTGGTGAGAGGCTGCTGTAACTTTTTTCCAGCACTGGGGGTTTCAGAAATAAGTAACTTAAAACAAGTACTGATAAATTATTATTATCCCACTGGACCTGTTGTTTACAAACAGAGGAGGACTTGTGGGTGATGTGACAGTTGGAGGCTGTCTTGGGCATAGCGATCATGAAAGGACAGAGTTTTCAATTCTCGGAGAAGGAGGGGGGTCAGCAGAACTGCCACCTTGGACTTCCGGAGGGCAGACTTTGGCCTGTTTACGAGACTAGCTCACAGAGTCCCTTGGGAGACAGTCCTAAAGGGCAAAGGAGCCCAGAAAGGCTGGACATTCTTCAGGAACAAAATCAAGGCACAGGAGCAGGCTGTCCCCACATGCCGAAAGACGAGCCGGCAGGCAAGAAGACCGGCCTGGCTGAACAGAGAGCTTTGGCTGGAACTCAGGAGAAAAAGGAGACTTTACGACCTTTGAAAGAAGGGACAAGCCACTCAGGAGGACTACAAGGATGTCGTGAGGTTATGCAGGGAGAAAATTAGAAGGGCCAAAGCCCAGCTAGAACTTGATCTGGCTACTGTTTCTATAAATACATTAACAACAAAAGGAAGGCTAAGGAGAATCTCCATCCTCTATTGGATGCAGGGGGAAACAGTGACAAACGCTGAGGAAAAGGCTGAGGTACTTAATGCCTTCTCTGCCTCAGTAAGTGATCGTGCCCCTGTACTCGGCACTGGTGAGGCCGCAGCTCGAATACTGTGTCCAGTTTTGGGCCCCTCACTACAAGAAGGACACTGAGGTGCTGGAGCGTGTCCAGAGAAGGGCAACGAAGCTGGTGAAGCGTCTAGAGAACAAGTCTTGTGAGAAGCGGCTGAGGGAACTGGGGTTGTTTAGCCTGGAGAAAAGGAGGCTGAGGGAAGACCTTGTTGCTCTCTACAACTACCTGAAAGAAGGTTGTAGCGAGGTGGGTTTCTGTCTCTTCTCCCAAGTAACTAGCGATAGGACAAGAAAAAATGGCCTCAAGTTGTGCCGGGGAGGTTTAGATTGGATAATAGGAAAAATTTCTTCACCAACAGGGTTGTCAGGGATTGGAACAGGCTGCCCAGGGAACTGGTTGAGTCACCATCCCTGGAGGTATTTAAAAGACATGCAGATGTGGTGCTTGGGGACATGGTTTAGTGGTGGACTTCGCAGTGCTAGGTTAACAGTTGGACTCGATTTTAAAGGTCTTTTCCATCCTAAACGATTCTATGATTCTATCAGCATCAGAACTGTATGAAGTACAGTGAGCAGTAGGGAGAGAAAAGACAAAAGCTTTAACACAAACATCATCTTTACCATCATTCGAATGGGGCATGCTTACCCTCTTTCCCTGCTCTTACACACAAAGCTCTTCAAGTGATGGCCTTGCACAGATTTAGTTTTTATCGGGTAGACCGTTTCTGTAGACATCTGGCATCCAGGAAGTGAGTGGCCTCCTGCACTAAGCATGTCATTAGTGATGTTGATAAACAAACTAGAAAATAAACATTACTCTGCTTCGTGACAAAACAGAAGCTAAGTTCTATGTGAAAACTACACGTTATTACATGAATTTATTAAAGAAGGTACAGCGGGGTGTGGGGGGGGACACGACCCCAAACAAGCAAGCCTACTCTCTCTCAAAAAGGCAAGTTGTAATTTTTTTTTTTGTAATCCAAATGGATACCTTGATGTTGGATTCCACTCTTATCTAATAGATCAATTTAATATTTACATGAAAATCTGAAAATATTTTTTTTACTTCCTTTCAGTTTTGCACCATGTCTTCCAACCAAGGACCCAGAGTGTTAGAAGCAGAAGTCTATAGGTTAGCTATAAGTACAGCCAATCTATCATTCTGAATACATGCAGTGATGGACCAATCTTCATGCGACTGTAAAAAAACCCACATACATATCCCCAAGAGTGCTCTCTACTCAGAAGAGGGAACCAGCTAGATAATTTTTTTGTCTGAAAAGGCGTTATGAACAAAATCATCACACAAAAGCATTTTTACATAACTTACAACGTCAAGGCTCTTCTAAAGCCCTAATGGTTAACAAAGAATTCATAGGATGAATCAAACTTTTAAAATATTTAGAATAATTACAATATGTAACATTTTAAAGCACTTCAAAACTATATAAACAGAAAATGTTCAAAGCGTTTTGTTTGAATCCAAGTTAACAACAGCATAGAAAGTCTAAGATGACTACACTTAATTGCTTACACACTTAATGAATCGTTGAGCAAATAAACCTTTTTTTAATATATATATAAAAATCAATATATTATCAAATTTACAAAAATTATCACACTTCCATCCTAACAAGCAAGAATATTCTGTCCTCTACAAAAGTCTTAATTTTGGACAACATCTGAAGACTAATCAAAAGAGTTTCTTATGTACAAATATGTGCATTTAGATGTACACCTCCCAATAAATTTGAGATACATTTTTAAGACAGTGCTTTTTCTACAGTTCTTACATTCTGAATTAAAAAAGCAAAGGAGTCTGAAAGTGAGGTAAAGCTTTTGATGTTAAATTTATTTGAATTCAAGGTGAAGAAACTGAAAACAAAATATAATTTAGTCAGAATATTGTAGTCTTTAGATTTATCTTCATAGAAGACCGCTAAGTAAAACTAATCAATGCCATCTGTATATAGTTTAATTATAGTTTACTGAAACGAGTTTCTGAACTCTGTAGCTATGGAGCAGAAAAAAAACAAGTATGAAAGGACAGAATAACAGCCATGCCTTGCAGAGTTAGAAATCCAGATGTGAAAAAAGGTTTTCTTAACAACATGATTTTGTCACAATTTCTGTAATAAATTATAATTTTGAATGCTTGAAAAGAGAAATTCCTCCAAAAACCTATGCTGAAAGTATAAAGTTAAAGTTATAATATATAGAGGTCTATTAGTGTGATTGTTCTTCAAAACAACAATAAAGCAAAAATGAAGGCTGTCACACAAACAGAAAATAGAACTCTTGTTTAATATAACTTTAACATATTTATTTTACAACTTCATTTATTATTCTTTAACAAGTCCTCACATCACACGAACTATTATATCAGTAGACCAGGTTGTATACACTCACACATAGTGACAGAAAAGATGTTATAAGTCTGAACTGTGAGCTGTACAATTCATACAAGATGCAAGGCAACAAATGGAGTCTTAAGAACAAAGCTTGAGACATTAGCAGAAGTCTCAATAACAATATCACCATGGTTAAGTGATGGTACTAAGCATAATTAAAAAAATCTTTAGTTCCCAAAATAACTTAACTCAGGCTTAAAAATCAAATCTCTTCATATCAG
Organism: Fregata magnificens; assembly: GCA_013389945.1. Taxonomy (NCBI): domain Eukaryota; kingdom Metazoa; phylum Chordata; class Aves; order Suliformes; family Fregatidae; genus Fregata; species Fregata magnificens. Next base: position 27,180 of record WAAD01027366.1, on the reverse strand, counting down.
TAACAGAGAAAAACAAGTAGAAAACTACCCATTCTTTTTTTAAAAAACAATTTGTAACTGAAACTACTTGTCAGAATGGCTTAATTTACTACAAATCCACTTCACTAATAATACTAGAATATCTGTTATCCTGCAGACTTAAGACTTAGGAACAGACTTAGGAACAAACTAAGGAAACATCAGCATTACTCTGAAAGAACAAAAGAGTAACACACACAGCAGCTACCTCAATTTAGACAATTCTCTCTCCTACCCTGAAAAATCCTACCTGGATTTCAATCCATGAACACTGTTGAAGCAACTGTTGATTCTTGAGCAGTTTTGAGGATGCTGGTGATTATGAAGGCTTCTGTTTCAAGGCTCCTGACTTGAGAAGCCATAGTGTGGACACCGCCGCACCATCGCATGTATAGACTGCTGCTGGTAACCATTTTATTTAAATATTTAAATGACATGTATGCAGGTATGGAGCTTTCTTCCCTACCCTCTCAAGGAGGAAGTACAATCAACTCCCACAAGAGATTTCTAGTATTTGGACACACTTAATTTGAATCATAGAATCACAGAATTGTTTAGGTTGGAAAAGACCTTTAAGATCATCAAGTCTAACCATTAACTTAGCGCTGCCAAGTCCACCATGTCCCTAAGCACCACACCCACACGTCTTTTAAATATCTCCAGGGATGCTGACTCAACCACTTCCCTGGGCAGCCTGTTCCAATGCTTGGCAACCCTTTGGGTGAAGAAATTTTTCCTAATAACCAATCTAAACCTCCCATGGCACAACTTGAGGCCATTTCCTGTTGTCCTATTGCTTGTTAATTGTTATTCGTGAAGAGAAGGTGGGGCAGAAGGAAAATTAGTTTGTGTGTGTGGTTTAGTTTTAAATTATGAGACAGTCTCTCTTTAACTGCTTTTCTCCCAGTCACTCTAATGTATTTTGAGCAAGCGTAGAAATTAAGTTTGTTTCAATCAACTCTAAATGAACAACAAATATTAACAGTTTGCACCCCTAGACCTTCCAGAAAAGGCTCTCAAAGCAATTAATGAAGCCGAATCTATATATTTGGATTCTTCCCGCTGCCACTGCCCACTCCAAGTTGTGAGTGGAGGCATACAGGGTACTACGGAACAAAGTTGTACGTGGTCTATCACTACAGGACAAGAAGTCTATACCAAGCCATAGGAAAGATTTCAGATTACACCCTTCTTGTTTTCTACCTTAAAATGAAAATAATTTTTTCTGTCAGACTGCCATGAAATTAAAGCACCTGGTACAACTGGCAGCACAGAAAGCATATTTGCCAGGTATACTAGGTAAGGATATTAAGAAGGATGATTTCTAACTACGTATCCTAATCCGCAGCCTTTACCAACAAAGCACTTCAAGGTTGTTTATCAAAAGGAGTTGACTGAAGGGAGCTAGCTTAAAAAGCATTTGCTCTTGCAAGGTCACTTTTTAGGTCACGGTATTAAAAGTCACACTGTAACCGGTGCACAGGAATAATAAGCATAAGAAAGTGTACAGAAAAAAAAAAGTGTAAAAATTCAAAGTGATCTGCTTGCAACATGTTTAAGAAAACAAAACTCCCTTAGGTTGATGCTAAACATCCTTGTTCCTGATACAATTTCTTTCTATCTAGAATAGGCAACAACAAAAGTATTTCAGATTCTGTTTTAAGTAACATTCCTATTTATATTGTAAGTTACGTTGTATCATTTTTATTTCAAATGTTTAATCTTTACTTCTTAAAGTAAATTGTACACACATTTCCCACCCTGATATTGGTGCTACTGACACAGGTTTTGCACCATTCCTTTTCTTGTTTGTCAACATATTTTCAAATCTTTATGTTAGAAAATCCTTTAGGGGGGGGGAGGAATCTAAGTTTCTCTCTCCAAAATACACAAAGCAATAGATGATGCATGGGATTGCATTTTATTTTTAAGGCCAAAGAGAACAAGGTCTCCCCATACCAAGCCATTAGAGAAAAAATTGTTTTAGTGCATCCAAAAAAACCTAAGCATAGAGAAAGTAGATAAACTACTGTGTAAATGAACTAACAAGTGGGAAAAGGAAGCTCTACAGATAGATTTGATGACATTAGTAAAACAGAGGTAAATGTCAACCCAAACAGTAACATCATCAGTCAATGCTCGTGATTGCAAAAAATGTTCTAGTTACTGCAAATCATTTTCCAGTTTCTATAGATATAAAAAAAATGTTGTTTTGCAGGGAGAGGGACTTGGTCTCCGGAGTCCTAATTAAGAGTTGTTTTACTATAGAAAAGTCATGAAAAATAGTGCTAGAGGTTCACATATGAACTATTCTCCATTTAAGTCAATGGATTTGAGTTTAAACCAATCTAAAATGAAGAAGGAAGCAAGAAAATTATTGTTAGCAAGCTGAAAAGTAAGACCCAACAGTGGCATAAAACAGTAAATATTTGTGCTATGAAGGATTCAAGGACTAAAATGCTATTTAAGGCCCCTTGGGCTGGATCTTATGTCTATTCTAGGCAAGAAAGCAGCTACCTTGCTTATCTAAATCTAGATGGACAAACAGATGTATCTTGCAAGATAAGGAGAGAACATGGAAACAAGTTCACTGAAGAACTGGTACAGCTTTTCCCATGTACCAAGTACAGGACACAGGCAATGAGCAAGAGAAAAGAAAAACATTATTTAAGGGAAAGGAACAATTATAGTTGTCTACATTTTTTCTTCAGGGTCAGGATGGAAAATGAAGCCAAAGGAAAATGAAGGGATGTACAGACAGAACAGTTTTGTAGTGGTAAGTTCAACTATTATTTTCAGGAAATATGTGAGAGTCTTTACGTTGAAGTTAAACATTGTCCAGTGGGTAACAACAGCGATTGCTTTATTTTCAAGGTGAGATCAGAAGATTCCTGTAGTATTTTACAAGTCTCATAACAACTTCTATTAGTCCTTGTTCAGCAGTTGAGGAAGCAGACTCAAATCTTAAGCCTTTTTGTTATTTTGTAGGGGGTTAAACTGACAATAAAGGATTTTAGTCAGATACAGGGTTTTTATTTTGGATGTGCTTTCAAATCCTCATATTGGAGAGGGCAAAGATCTATGTCTCCAAATATTTTTCCATACTTTTCTGGTTTTAATTAAGTTAATATTAGATGCATATTATACTTGAATATCACTACAATGACAAACAAAAATACTTGAGTACAATTAGAGGGGTTTTTTTTCCCCCTATTATTTCCAATAATAAAATTACTTCCACTATTTAATATAGCCACACACTGTGAATGCTTGGGGCTTTCTCCTTAAGTGTCATTTAAATTCAGACAATCAAATGTGTATTATCTATGTCAACATCTTCATGGAAGCTTAGCTGTGGCGGAGGAAACCCTTAAAGAAGCATCACCTGTGCCCCTACTGAAGCATTATGTAGAAGAACTTGTAATTTTTGTGATTTCCTAGAGTCGTATGACATCTTCTGACCAGTACTGGCCAGTGTCAGTATTAAAATCTCTGTCTAAGACAGGAGTTGGGTTGAACAAACTACAGCTACGTTAGGATTGTTGCTTCCTACCTGCTTTGAAAGCAGACGATTTAGACATAGCACAAGTTTCAAAACAATTGCTACTTTTTTAGTTTATTATTAGTATTAAACAAACTGGCCTTCCAGAGTGTTCATTCACTACAGCAGGACGTTTATCATTGTTATGCTAATTTTCAGCCAAGCATATGGAGCTTTTTACTTTCTAGGTTAAGCCTTCCATGCCAGATGGGCACATGAAGCCCCAGCGATTACTTGCAAAGCTGCACAGAAAACTGAAATACAGACCGGAGGAAAGAATGCTCCCAATGGTTTGTGTTACAAGGGAACCAATTTACTGAAATGACAAAACTTTCCTATTCACATTTAAGTTTGCATACATCACTGATGTATACTAGGATATATGCAGTTGGGAAGGAAAATAAAAGTCTTCAGTGAAAATTAAACATCCGGAAACATGAAAATAAGAATAACAACTTCCAGGATTTTTGCAGTGGTTTCTTATAGACACCTGTAAAGACAGAGAACCATCCAGTGTGAAAAGTGAGAAAGACAGGAGAAAGCCACAATCAGTATTTGGTGTTCAATGGAGCACAACTTCTCTCAACAAGAATCTACTTGCATGTATGGAATACAAATGATACTCCAACACAAGTGTAATTAAATATTTTTCCAGATCTTCAAAGAGAAATTCCAGGATATGTTTGAGAACACAGATTTCCACTCCTGATACAACACTTTTTAGAAGCGGTTTGTTTTTCCTTCAGGTGAGCAAAGCATTGAGAAAGCAGCGTGTTGCTTTGGTGTCTTTGTTTTCAGAAAAAGAACGTACAAGACATTTATGGAAGGACCTAGGGAAGCACAGAGGCACCTGAGTGCCTTCTCCAGGTGTTGTGAAAGGAGATTTCCACTCTTCCGCCCATCCCACAAGAGGCTTCTCTTCCTCACCCTCGGCATTTGCTCAGAACTGAAAGTTAACGAACTCACTTGTCACTGTATTTGCTTAACTAGATAGCATGCCGCAACATGCATTTTTAAGTACACTGGATTGCAAGCATTCTGAATTTATGTTTTCTCCTCCAACCTTTATTACAATCTTTTCACCCTTTACATATAGCAAACTATAACTTAGTTACTGAAACATTTGCAGTAACTCAAGGATACACAATATTAATTGCTCAATCAACCTGCATTGACACATTGGATTTAACATGCCACACTGAATTACTGATCATTTTTCTAACCTTACCAAGTCAATCTGGGACAGAGACATCTGCAGTTTAGCTAGCATATTTTTTAAACACCCGCTTCCTTCACTATTTTGTGTGGTATCACTAGTTTGAAGGTAAGCACACATATCACACCTTGCATATTTTGGTGCCTGACTACACACTTCATAAATATTTATTTCATTAACTCTTCTTCACTCTTGGGAAAAAAAAAATCTGCATTTTATTGGAAACAATAGTGTTACTAGTATACCACATAATGAATTAATTTGTTCTGTACTGAAGTTGCTTAAATTCTTTTTAAGAAAACCCACAAACATCGTATTTTTTGAGTGGTGTTCTAATACCAAGGAAGAGAACATGTATCAGTACAGACATGCTTAAATCAAATGCCACCATTGCCTTATTAATGTTCTCCAGTTTTTTTAATTAGAAAAGTATATTTTTAAATATACTGTCATGGAAGAAGGGCAATATACATCTAACAATCCCCTTTAACTTGATAATACAAAACATTTAACAATAAAAGTTCAAGGCAATATTAAGCTAAAACATCTAATTTTCAAGTGTTTCATTGTCATAAAACTGACACGGTCGTTTACAGCATGTTTTCAGCCTTTTTTTACCCTCCATGAGACTATCGCAACTGCTATACAGAACTTGTCACACCACATTACAGAATTGTGATTTTTACTATAAAGTAAGGATTATATTGCAAAGAAATTAAGAGACGTGAATATGGTAAAGAGCATCAAGCATAAATAGCTTCAGCATTTTGTATAAAACTAAGAACAACATTCAACTTTTAAGATGACTACATGGAACTGTAACTTGTTGATTAAATGAGATTAACTATTGGACGTTCTTGTAGCAACAGTGCTTAAGAAGCAATGCAACAGTTGTATTTTACAGCTTATGAACAAAAAGAAAGTACTGCTAACTCTTACTATTTCCCTGCTTCAATAGCAGGATGTGCCTCCTACCTCTATGATTTGTCCTTGCCTACCTCATTAAGCCCCTGCTCTTCACTAAGAAGCAATGAAATATAATTCAACTGATTAGCGATTACTTCTTTACAATTAATAATTTCCTAAAGATAGCTCTGTGCTTATTTCAGTTCACTGTTACCCTAAAAAGTTTAGGAGAGTAGAAGAATAGAGATGAAAGACAACCCAGCTGTGTAAGGCAAGGCTCACCACCTGACAAACTTGCAGAACAACAATTAAAATACTAGTCTGAGCTGTAAATCAGAGTAACCTGAACTACAGCTTACCACATTTTTAAGTTATTTCTGCTACAATTAGGAACCACATTGATTTTATTTTCTTGTCTTATAACACAGCTTACAGACAGAAAAACAATGCATATTACCTTTCGTACTAAATCTTTATAAAAGCATTTATGCTCCAAACTTCAGCGTTGTGATAAATACTGTGGATGTAAGATGATGTCAGATCATTTTATTTCCCTGCCAAGCATTCTGTAGATGAGAAAATGAAAGACTTGTTCGTAAGATTACTTACCCATGAAGTTCAGATAGCTCTCTCCTCCAAGTGCATGAGTAATGAGACGAATCATTTTATGAAGCTGTATTCCACGATCAATAACTGGAGTAAGAGGCGAGAGCACACTCATGTTTGTATACATCTCTGCATCCATCAGGCGAAATGCCAATGTCTTATCACCAACAAGTGCCTATAACAGTTAAAAAAAAAAAAAAGTGAAGAAAACCCTTGGGTGCCTTAGAAGTGTTTCTAACATTGTTTTTTTTTAAAGCAGATGCTCTATATCATAAGGGGAGAAGTCAGAAGATTGGTGAGGGGTCAAGGACATGGCTCAGTGTGCACGACCTAGTCCCTGTTTGCAAAGAAAACATCCTGCCACTGCCGATGATCATCAGGTCACAGTGACCCTAGCTTCTAATTACTGCAACTTCTACTGTGTGATGTGTAATCATGTGGGTGCGATATATATAATCTGCTGCCAAAAAGATAAAGCATGCAAACTGAGGCAGGGACATCCCTGAGCTGAGCCTCGACTGAATGCCAGACCCAACCGTCTGTTTTGCCCTTGCCACCCTCCATGTGGTTAACTGGGGCTCCCTGCACCGATAGGAGCGCGAGTATATGATCAATAAACTAATAGCTGTCTAACCCCTGTTGTGGTCCTACATTCACCTGATGGGATTGAACTGCACAATTACTTCTGAGAACCTTTTCACCTACAGATATCAAATGTGGAATGTTAGCGTCAACTCAATAAGCCACAAGTGACCTACCATTTTGGAATTTTTATAGAAAACACAGAAAATAAGAAAGCAAACACCTCAAGTAAAGTTCCTGGGATGTACAAATAAAGAGCTATTAACACTCCTGATTTAGAGATGCAGAGTAAATATGAGCCGTTCATTTATGTGAAATCAAGAATGTGATTGGTTTTCTGTGATTTCACACAAGAGAAAAACAAACTAGTAATTCTGTCTAAAAACAGTGACTGAATTACTAACTTGCTAGTGTTTACTTTGACTTGAGAATGGCCACACAAATGCTATGTAACAAGGATTATTCTAATATATTAGCATGCAGGTAGTTGAAAATGTTTTGGAGCATTTGTATGTAAATAGCTGATTTTTGTTTAATTAGCCCAATTCTTGTTTTATACTCTAGAATGAAACCCCACTAGATTCCAGAGAGACAGATGAATTGTAAATAGGTCTATCTGAAAAGCATCATCATCCTTTAGTTTTCCAACTAACAATATAACAGCATATATAGACGATTCCCTCAAGTAAAAAATAATTTTAAAAAATCCTATGCAACAATGGCAAGACTGAAGACGGCAATGAACAACCGCAAGGAACGACTCTTCTCTGGACTCACAATGTGGCATTTAATGTCCCCTAATCTTTCCATTAGAAGAGAAGGTAAATGTTCCCTCTCCACATTTTCTATGCCAGCCAGTTTATAAACTGTTATCCTTCTCCCTTCAATGATCTCTTTTCTACTCTGAAGTCTTAGTCTATTTAGTTTTCTTCTTATGAACACCAATCCACACCTGCTATTTTTCTTACCAACTCTCTCATGGCATTTTTTCCAGTTATGCTGTATATCCTTTGAGATAACAGGACGAAATCTGCCTCCAACATTCAAGATGCACACAAACCATGAAAGACTACAGTGGCATACTGATTTTGCTCTTTGCTTTCCATTCCATTCATAATTCCAAGTCCTGTATCTGCTTTTTTTGACAGCTATTAGCATTGAGTCGCTATTTTCATGCATGTATTATAACCATGAGGCTCTGTATTCTGACTGGCAACAGTCAGCTTGTAGCCCATTATTACATATAAGAAACTGGAATTGTTTCAGCCCCTCATGTATATCACCAAGTATCTCCACACTGAATTTTATCTACACCCCCATTTTGTTTCTCTGTCCTGCTTTTCACGTATCACCCTAGTTTCCATCTGCAATCATCATAGCTCTTTTTCTGTGTGTGGTTGGTTTTGTGTTNCCCCCCCCCAATAGATCTTCTTCCCAAGTATGAGATTCTAAAACAAAAATACATAGTGATATAGAAAACAACTCAATTGATAAAATACAGCATGAAATAAAAGAGCAGCAACAGTAATGTTATATGTCATGCTTTAGGATGAAGAATCTGCTTTTATAAAAGCAAATAATCACAGAATAATATGCATTTCCAAGTAATACCTGAAGTTCTTTACCAGAATTGGGACTCTTCTCTCGTGCCTTAAGTGAACACTGCGTAACAGTCTGAGATAAGATTGTACACAAAAGGAAGCTGATAAACCCAGAATTGCCTTTTTAAAATAAAACATAGGTCTCATTTTGGACAATTCCGTAGACTTTTATTATAGAAGGTATAGGAAACAGAATGCCAACCTCTATTATGTAAAGAAAGAGTTGAAGGTTGGTTATTACTTAAACCTTTTATTAGAAAATGGATTATATTTTTTAAAGTTCCTAATTTTAAAATTCTCAACCAATGGGTTTTCTCATTTTTCAGAAACGACCATTACAAAAGATTGTGGGAGATGAGTGTTATCCAAACTTGTCATACTTTTTCATTTTTCTGTATACAGAACCATTACAATTGCTGTGTTTTGCATCAAACTGTTAAAGAATATTTCATTAGATCTCTAAAGAGGATTGGTGTTGGCAATCCTTTCAGAGAGGAAACATTTTCTTGAAGGGAATACAACAGTTGCAAACACTGATTCAGTGAACAAATTTGCTAAATTGTGATACTGTTTATCCTTACCATAAATACTGCTCCAGCTCACTTAATGGAAACCAGATTTTCAAAAGTATGGATTATATGCCTACCTTTGTCCTATGACAAGCAGGCAAAACAAGAAGCTAGGACTCAAAAAACCCCACAAAACAAAGCTGAAAAATAACAACACCCACCCACCCCAAGCAGGATTCCTTTATTAAAAAGAAGGATCAAAAAAAAAAAAAACCCCCACCACACACCACAAGAAAACCCAAACAATAAAAAAAGAGCCGTAGTCCATATCTACCCATCTCTGAAATTGGTGCCTATCCTTCTCAACTCTTGCCTCAATTTTTAAAAAAACAAAACCCCACTAAGCCTCTAAACCTCATGTTTTACTTGCTTATAAACAGATACAATACCTGATCATGGCTCTCTGCATATGCAATGTACTTTTCTTCATATCGTCTGTTTGTTAATGTATGCACAATATTGCCCATATTCCAGTCTTCATCTTTCAGCTCCTTAATTATCTGCAGAAATAAAGAAAAGATCATAGAAAAGTTATTTCTGTTTTAACTAAAAGCATATTACTACCTTTCTTCATGATCTTGGTACGGAAATTTCCAATGAATTGTGAACTGTATTACTTTAACTTCTCCTATTCCCAACTTTGGAGCAACAAACTTTCTCTGATAATCTGAAAAGCTTTGTTTTGAATTCCACTACATAAATATAATAACTAGAACACTTTGTTTCTCCTGTACTTCCACATATAAGCATGGACAATTGGACTTGCCATCTATCATGTGAATCCTCTGATACAGTGGGCAACGCGACTGCTAGGAGCTGCGAGAGAGCACTACACCAAAAACTGGGAAAAAATATGTGAGCACACACATCTACCTGCACACGGTATTGAAAGAAGGCCTGTATTTCAAGTAACCCTGGCACATAGCGGCTTCCAACTATAGCTGAAGCACTGGGCTGTGTGGTAGAGAATGGATCATGGCAAGATACCACTATGCTCTCGCCATGAAGTACACAATAACATGAGAAGGCGCTCAGCGCAGAGACTTGCATGTTCCCTGATCTGTGAATTGCCGGTCAGTTCCAAACCACAGGTTCAATGCCAAGCTTGGAATACAAAACAAGCTTTACTTTTTTTTTTTTTTGTCATGCTAGCTCCTGATTTTTAGGAGTTTAAATTAAATCACATCAATAGGAATTTTCTGCCTCATATGACACTATTTCCTCCTCCTTCTAAACCTAGTCCAATTTCAGTGTTAGGCCTTTCTTTTTTTTTTTATAGAACTTTATAGACCTCCATTGATCACTACAACTTCAACACATATATATAAACATACAGACATAAAGGTGATTAAAAGGCAATAGCATCAAGATGGCTAATATGACGCTGTAAAATTTAACATTCTGATTGTAACTGGCCATGTACACCTAAACAGCTTTTTTTTTCCTTTCTTTTTAACAACTCTATAAATTCTGGCCCTGAAAACATTCAGGTCCCTATGCAGCATCATATTATGCACGAGATCGATCTTAATGTGAACTAGTACAGCCATCGTTATGACAATCAGCTTATCTCACCTACTTTTACAAATCCCTCAGAATTACTTCACGGAATCCTAGAGATCCTTCAGGTACACAACTGCTTTTAGGAAGTTGCCTAGAAAACTTGCTATTAACAGGTACATACTTAAAAACTGGAGATAAATGAGAGCAAGCAGTCTCAAGTTTAATGATGCTGTCCCTGTTGGAAAAGCTGACAAGTTTGTCTTCTGAATGAAAAGAAGGTTTGAAATCTCTTTTTCAATCTGCCCTCCACCTGCTAGTTAGAAAAGTGAAAGATGCTGAAGATAAGTTAATTTGCTTTTTATTTTAAGCTACTCACTATATTTATTGAAGCATTAATGCTCATATAAAACATTTATTGTTTTCAGATCATCATGATAGCCTGAGGGATTTGGATGCAATCTTCTATATAACTGAAAAACATTCTCTAAAACGTCAGTAGAAGTCTTTTGAGATCATTTAGTGTTTTATTCCTTTTCTTGTGATTCTCTGTATTAAGGAAAAGGTGATTTAAATCCTTATTGTAGCCAGTGTTTATTAGTATATTATTGTTATTGAAGAGCATTTACAAATTTTATTATTCTTTTTGTTAACGCCACTGTACTGACTGCTGGTGTTTGTATAATTCACTTATGTTTACTTTGGTTAAACTTTCAGCTCTATGTTCAACACCAATTACTATGCCCAATTTCAAGAGGGTTCATTGCATGTTTTCGGGGTTTTTTGGGGGGGGTTGTTGGTTTTGGTGGTTTGTTTTTTTTTTTTTTTTTTTTAAATATTTATATGCATATGGTTAACTTATTATCTACCTGTTCATATTCAATATAGACTACACATTCTACAGCTGTTGCAAGGTACAGGTTATTTCAAACAAAATGAGTCTATGTGTATCGTACCAAGAAAATAAGTATCAGCTAGAATGCAAAGAATAGCCCCTGAACCTACTCATCTTCTGAAACCTACATGACATCTTACAGCTCTCATTTCAGCCACTAATACCTGTGTTCAAGCCTGTCAGAATTTATTTTAATAGGACATTGACAGAAGAGAGAGTAAAATTTGGCAGTAGAATTCAGAAGTGTTTCTGTGTACGCACAGATAGAGAAACATCTCACTTTGAAGAGCAGAATCTATTTTTAAAAAAGTTCTCACCTGTATCCACTTATCTGGAATAGCCATGGCTAGTCGATAATCAAAACCCCCTCCTCCCTCTGCAACAGGACGACAAAGAGCTGGCATTCCAGAAACATCCTTAAATAAAAAACCACAACACAATTTGCATAGCATTGCAATTATTAGTTCAGATTTTCTACCATACAGTAATACTTCTATACAAACACTCTGTGAACAATAAACAGCTTCATAGCTTGACCTGGGTAAGGGGCAGGGGGGGAGGGGGAAATCAGTGAGTGATTCTACACCCAGATTTGCTGTTTGAATGCAAAAGTTACAGGGAAAAGCATTATGACTTTTCTCTTCAAATACTCTACCACAAAATATTTTAATAGAGTAGATATTTGAGGGGGAAGAGACCTCAGTAGATGCAGAATTTGAAATAATTAGCTCTCTTGAGCTCCAAGTAATCAATAGAAAGTAGAAAGTAGTCAACGAAAGACAAATTAAACCTTCATTTTGTATATTGATATTTTGCATAAAGAATGGCATAAAAATAAAAGGCTGAATATAAAGTACAGTAAGGAAAAAAAATAAAATCTCTACTCTTTTCCCAAATGCACCAAACCAAAACTAATGATCCAGCTAGCCCTGGAAAGTGACATGCTCTTACTGCATAATTTTCCAGTTTCATCTTGATGAAGGCTGATCATTCTTAAATTCGTAATTCAAAGTTCTTAAAATATTTATTGCATCATTTTATTAGGAAATTATGTCACATAGCATTCTTTTTCTCAAGTTAGCTTATCTGTATAGAAAATGCAAATCTCCAATAATTGCAAAATATCTATCAGCACTCAACTTTATTAACTTATGTCAGTGAGAAGCCATTCCACCAGAATGGTTATGGATTAACATACACCTCTTGCATCTACACAAGAGAATTTATGGAATTAAATTCTGACTAGAACCAGGGCTTAATTAGGAAGCTCATTCTGGTTTTCTGGATTCAATCCAGTCTTCAACCCAATTGCTGCATCAGACTAGTGAAAAAAATATTTGCACTTGAAGTTATACATAAATACGCATACATGCACCCCACCCCCTCCCCATACTGACATAAGTGAGGAGACCGACCACATCATCATGAAGCTCATGGATGGCATCCTGGGGGGTGGAAGGCAGGGCTGCCATCCAGAGGGACCCTGACTGGCTGGAGGAAAAAAATCAACAGCAAGCTCAGGAAGTTCAGCAAGGGCAATTGTCACATCCTGCCCCTGGGATGGACTAACTCCTGCCCCCATACAGGCTGGGGACTGCCAGGCTGCAGAGCAGCTCTGCTGGAAAGGCCCTGGGGCTCTGGGCCAGCAGCAAGCTGAGCACGAGCCAGCAGCCTGTCTGGCAGCAGAGATGGCCAGCAGATCCTGGGCTGTATGAACAGCAAAGGCAGGAGATCAAAGGAGTCATTAGGTCACACAGAAAACTGCATCCACATTCCACATGCTGTAAATACCAAATAACGAAGCAGAAATTCTTTCCAAACTTTTAGATATTATAAAAGGAGGTTCAATAGCTCTCCTAAATCAGTCAGCAAGGATAAAAACAGACTAATGCTCTCCAAGTCATTCAGGACAAGATGCTCTGAAACAAAAGCCTTTCTCTGTGATGCTGTGATGCTTACCTGGACAATGTCCGAGTGACATTTAAGTCGCTCCCATCTACTTTAGTCACAATTTTGAAAGCCAGATTTTTGGGAAGTAAAATTCCAAATTTAATACTATTTTTATCTATCTATATCTACAGATTTTGCCTGAACACTAAAAAAAAAAAATTTCAGTGTTAGTTTGTACAGTATATTTTCCACCAAATGTAAACAGCTGATGCCCAAGCATTTGTTCAGACCTTGGTTTGAAACAAGCTGCATATAAAAAAAAGAAATCACAGCAGTAGGGGTTTTTTTCCTGTTTCTTTTTATAATACTTCAGGCATAATGTAATTTTACTTAACGTTTTTTCTTCTCATTACACACAACTTTAATCACAGCTTTATTTAGAAGGCTAAAATGAAAAATAAGCATATAGTCAGTAACACCTAAAAATGTAGAAATTACTAAGACAGTGAATATACAGAATATTAAAAAGCTGTAAAAATTATCAGTTAAATAATTAAGGAATATATTTTAATTAGTTATGGCTAGACAAAAACATTTTTCTCATGTGGCACTCATTCCATCATTATTATAGGCAAGCAGACATTCTTCATTGACTTTTGCAATTTTCAATTTTGTCAATAGTTTCTCCTTCTGAAATTCTCCTTTAAGCATGCAGCACATTGACCAATTCTATATTTCGCATAGTGACTCCCCCAGGCAGAAAAATGATGTATTGAAACAGAAGCAGTTTTCAACTCAAGCAGGAGAAACTGAAGACGCATCTTATTAAAAAACTCTTAGGCCAGGTAATACAAGCAGACTGAACTCAGAATTTCATTGGTAGGAATGCTTATAATCTAAGACTACCTAGAAAATAAACAAATTTCACTTCACATAAACCTACAGCTCAATGAAACCATCTCAAGTTTACTAGTGATTGCTCACCAGATGCTCTTTTTGATAGCTTGTCATTAAGCTTTTAACAGTGGTTGTCTATAATACAAAACATTACCATAAGTAAGAAATGAGGTTAAGCAGTATTTTGTTTTCTGAAGATAAAGAGGGAGCTCTTAAGCAATACGAAAAGTTTTATTAGAAATTCATATAGTCCCTAATGATATCAGATAGATGCAACTTTTAAACAAAAAGAATTATTTAAACATAATAACAGAAAAATCCTCAAGGTTTACATGATTTTCTCTTTTAGATAAAGAGAAAATATCAGTGAAAACATACCTATTCATAGAACTTTCATGCTCTGGTGTTCTGTACCATTAAAAATTCCATGTGCCAACAATAATATTCTTCGGTCAAAAAAGTTTAATTGATCTCAATCAACTCAAGTAATATATTCTATTTACTCCCTCAGAAACCTGGAGAAACTTAATACTAAATTTAAATTAGCATACCCATTCAACATTTATAAATTTATTGCATTTATTTTGAAGGGGAATTGTCAATTATGCCAATATAATTCAAAATATGCAAAACCACACTAGGGCTGTTAATCTTCAGTATCATGAATCACTAGTGACAAATGGCAATCATGCAAAAGCAATAAACTAATAAAAACAATCTCATTACAAGTTCAAGGAGATGAAGAGAAAAAAAAAGAAATCCCCACATTAATTAATGACCCATTAATGCAGAGAAAATTCCCAAAGTGCATATTCCAGTTTTACCTCACAAGGCAAAGTCTGTCCACTAATTAGTATTTCTCAGCTCACGTCACTACTTGAGTATTCGAAGCGTGACTTGATAATTAACAGGAAATCCACATCCCAAAGCAAACTAATCAATATTGATGTCAGTAAAGATGGCAAATTCTGATCTTACCTCTGCTATGGTTATGCATTCCGGATGCAAGAAATTAATCATGTGGTTGGCCAGCATTAGATAACACAAAGCATCTTCATCCACGTGTAGGCCAAAATACTCGTTGTAATCTCCACTGAATCCTGTGCCTAATAAGACAGGAAGTTTTAAAGGCCACAGTTGCTTTCTTTTAAAACACACAGATATTTTGCAATATGCAATTTTATAAGCACTAAATTTATTCATAATTTCAGACCTATCCATATACCGGCACAAGAAGATATTAGCAAATCTGGAATTTTTGGAGCATTCAGTGAACTTTATAGCACTATTTCCACAGCAACAGAGCTGCAACAGGACTGCTGACATTAGAGTTGATTAAATTACTTACCAATCCCATGATGGTGATACAACATAGATGTAACACCATCAAATCGAAAGCCATCAAAGCGATAGTCTTCGATCCACATTCTCAAATTAGACAGAAGGAATCTCAAAACTTCCCAGCTGAAATAACATGAATATATTTTATAAGCTTTAGAAACCTTGGAATCAACTTGAGTTCCTTATACCATGGTCTCCACTTGCATATATGGTACTTGTACTGGACTTTTTACCGTTTCAATGACTTCCTCCCCATTTTTCATTAGCCTTTTCCTAAGAAGTCTGTCTTCTTTAAATCTTTGTCTTTTACGCCACATAATTTTAAGATTGCAGACAAGGGTTTAGGAAAAATTGTCGACTATCTATACAGACATCTAAATAGGTTAGTGTTTGAACACATATATTGTATTTTAATACCCATATTTGCCACTGTACTTTCCTTTGCCTCTCTAAATATGGTTATACTCTGTGGGAAAAGATCTTTCCGTTTCTATAAATGGAAAGAAAATTATAATAGGTAAGACTTCATCCCCAAGATTTTATGGATTTACAGCAATTTCTAGGCATAATAAAAGTTGAAAAGTTGTTGTCATTGTGTACTCCCCGCCCCCAACTACTTACAAATCACATCACCAGTAGATTACCAAATCACCTACTGTGTTGCAAATTTACACATTCAAAGCCTGAACCAACTTACAGAAGTTGTGGAGATATTTTTTGAAATTCAGAGCAACAGGAATGGGGTATAACACACACACACATAAACAAAGCATGGACATGAAATCAAAAAGAGGTTCCAAAGCGAGTAAGCACGTGGAGGCGTTTGTGAACAAATTTGTATCAAAGAACAAAATAGTTTCAGGAACAGTTTCCTACTATTCATCACCTGCTCTCCCAGGACACTGGTCTCAGTAGCTTCAAAGACCCCCATATTTTGTTTCTATTGTTCACCCTCCATGCCACTACCCTTTCTGCCACCCTCGGCATGGGCTGCCTCAGGTGCATCTCCTGCAAGCTATGGCTCCAAAGAGCTCAGCCATCTCAATCAGCCAACCACATGAGGTAGTGAAACTTTTTTTGCCCATGTCTTCAACACTTGTCAATGTTATGATTTCTCTCACATCGATTTCCCAGGATTGCACAACTACGACCCCACTTCCTACCAAGTTTCTGTTCAGAGATGAGTGCAAGCTACACAGCTGCATACAGGGTCTCA
Organism: Fregata magnificens; assembly: GCA_013389945.1. Taxonomy (NCBI): domain Eukaryota; kingdom Metazoa; phylum Chordata; class Aves; order Suliformes; family Fregatidae; genus Fregata; species Fregata magnificens. The sequence goes on along the minus strand of WAAD01027366.1, from coordinate 10,402 downwards.
CCCTGGTAGGTGAGATGGAAGGGGTACGCCTAGCACAAAGCACATCAGTCAGCATCACTGTTACAATCTACCTATGCACGTAGCTGGCACAAGGCAGTGAAGGAGACCCTTTCTACATTTCACTTTATCTAAAAGATGTGGAGGCAGTAGGCCCATGAGGAAATTAAGACACAAGGAATAAACTCCATCTTGACAAAACATATGTCCCCACCTTCCTTCCTCCAAAAAATTTCCTCGTAAGAATGGTGCTTTAAGTCTGGAGTTAATGATATTACATGAAAAGATGGGGAGGCTGTGGACACACTATAAAGCTGGTAAAATCCTGATCTCACCGAATAACCAAATCTTATTTACTTCAATGGGATTATAACATTTCTCCTTTTCTTTGCACACAGACATACACTTGTGCATATGAAGACAGAAATATTACAAAATAAAAAACTCCAAATTTAGGAAACATGGATCGGTTCAATGCGAATTGCCTCAGTTTAATAACTTTTCTGGGCATGCATTACCTGACAATGTTCCATCCCTGTGATCCCTCGTCTCTCCCCAAATCATCCAATTCACAAGATAACACTATACTAGGAAGATCTCAGGAGCTTGTCTACAGAACCTTTTATACATTTGTTATTTCTCAGGTGAGATGATTTGCAATGAATGAATGATAGAGGGATAATGCTCTGATATTGAAAGGAATAGAAAGGTATCAGAAGTCCTACAAACTAGCAAGCTGGTCACAAAAATACAGCTTTGTGCAAATGCTCGCTGTATCTTTTTCTGACCCAGCATCAAACTTACAGAAAGCTATTTGCTGCAAGCTAAACACTCACTGTAAGCAAAGTCAAAGCAGTAGTGGTATTGCAATAAAAATACTATCTCACACAGAATTAAGATAATGCATGTACAAAGAGTAGATTAATACCTACAAGCACCAGCCAGACTTAAAAGTTATTTCTCCTCATTACAGACTGCTTGACTTTATAACCTTAAAGTTCTTAAGATGGTGAAGAGGATTTGTACATTTGTAAAACATACACAGAAGGCCCAAAACGGATAACAAATGTAATTTTTTCCACCATCGTTGCCACTGAAGATTCATCTTTGGAAAAAGATGGAGAACCACTATGAAAATAAATTGTAATGACTTTTACATGAAAAAGTGACTACAGATAAGAACGAACAAGATGAATTTGTTGAACCATAAGATTAGTTAGCAAATTGATGAGATCAAAAACCTGAGTAGGAGCAGCAGATGTTTTCCAACCATCTGATTGCACATAGGAGAGAAGATTGTAAATAAATAAATAAACAAACAAACATTAACTCTGATTCTAGTCTAAACTTGGAAAAATTCAGTTTTAGGATAATTTCTTGGAAGGATGTCAAATACTAGCAACCATATTGACTTTTAGAGAGACAACTGCACAGCTCCAAAACACGAGCCAGAACAGTTTTTTTGAAACATGCAAATCTCACAAACCATACAGAGGTTCCTGATTTCATCGAAGTCAATTTGTTTATGGGAGCAGCAACATTAGAAATAGAAGTTGACAGAAGTAACAAATAACTTTGCAGAATGCCAGTAGAGGCCAAAATCATAGCATAATTGAAATACATCCACCATATAAGCAATAACTCAGGAACATTTCTAAAATAAGTACATTCTCATAATTTTACAGAGAGATATGGAAACAGGATAGCATTCATTAAGAATGTAATTTCTTCTGGGCAAAAGCCATATCTTAAATTATATCCTAACAGTCTCTCACATTTTTGCATACCACAAAATTGAGAAAGTTCTTTCATTGCATGCATGATCTAAGAGAGGAAAATACATGCTATATTATCATTAAGGAACAGAATGATTTACGCTGTAAGAAATTTAAGTAATTCAGAATTCACTCGGACATCATTCAAAACAAAGAAGGTCTTTGCAGAGAAGTCTCGCTGTTTTTTTCTCCCCCTTGGGGCCAATAGCTCACACATTAAAAACCGATTTCTGGTTTGAAAAAGTGAAATGAGCGTATCTAGCTAGATGACCTGGCTTCGCAAGGTGATGAGAAATTTAACAACTTTCCTATACTAGGTCAGCAGAAAACCTGTGAAATTGCTTACAAGTCACACTTATTATTTATTTTTTTTCCCTCCTGTACTAATAAAAAAGGCAAAATAATGATTCACTGTAAGAATTGTAAATTCCAATCCATGGTGAACATCAAATATTTAGATGCAGGCAAGTAATGCATTTAAACCAGTTAATTTTGTCACTGTGGACAAAAAAAAAAAATATTGACTGTACCTAAAACAGTTTGAAGCTGCAATTCTTGAACCATATTAATGTTGACATTCAGGAACTGCATTTATTATTATGTATTATAGAAAATGAGTGGAACTGCTGACCTTATAAGAGTCCAGACTTCTATAGTGATTTACCGGTTTTCAAATCTTAGTGTTTAATTAACTTAACACATAGTAGCATTGAATTGATAAAATATTACTTTTTGAATTATCCTCAAACATTCCAACAGCTGACTGACTTAAATTCCACCAACAGATTGCTAAACATAGAAACTGGTACTCAGTCTGATAATGCTAACTTCCAGTGAATCTGGTCAAGTTATTTTATAAACTAAACATCCAGATTTGACACAGAGATGTTTTCACTGCTGTTAACCAGCATACACCAGTTTACCTGTTATTTAGATGCACTTTGTTTGATCGGAGTGATACAAAAGGGTAACCAGTCTTACCCTATTTGGAAAACAACACGAAAAAGAATAAACTCTCTGTATCTCAACCTCCTTCATTTATGTAGAGAAGTAATTCCTCGCTGTCCTCTACATAATATCATCGCCAAGACCCCAAGCCATCTCTAGCCATAAGGGATGGAGAAGCTGAAGCACTGCAGCAGGTGCCCACTTTTTAGCCAAGGGACAATCCTGACTCACACTGCTAGACTGCTCTTGATACCTGCACTCATAATTATACCTAATGCCATTCTATGGGAACATACACATGTATCAGTAAACAGAACGTGATACAGTTGTTAACAGACGCAAAGAGCTTTTGCTTGGTGATCCAAGCTGCATTATGCCTCCAAAATGAACTGTGCAGACAACAAACAAAAAGAGCTATCCTCCTGGGGCATATGATAATCTGTGAGCAGGAGAGGTCAGCAGCAACATGTCACCTCCCCTGTATCAATCCCAAGAAGAGACAGAAGCAGGGAATTAACTTTTTTCCCCATAGTAACAACCAGAGGCACTGATGTAGAGTGCTACTTTTTCTGGTCCTAGGATTTCTGAAAGTGCATTGCATGACTACATCCTGTACAGCCAGAAAAGAAACAAGCCATTCTATTTCAGCAATATTAAGCTTACTCATATTTCAAAGTTAATATTCAGACACAAAATAACTTTCAAGGAAAAAGCTTATTCTGAAAACAAATAATACTAATTAATAGTAGTGACACAGATATCAATATGTGATTAGTTACAGGAGAGTAAAGCTTTCAGTTTAATATGCACTGAATTTTTAACATTATTTTAAATTAAACAGGTGATAACTGACAAAAATCCTGAGGACAGAGTCCTCTCCACACTCTAACTTCCAGTTGCAGAAGAATTTAGCTGGTAAAAGTCTTCAGAATGGCTGCAACATTCTTGCAGTATTCTTGCACTATTCTTCACAGTGCCACAGTGTTTTGGATATTATTAAAGTAAATTAATACGATGAAATTGATTTTTTTTAACATTCCCACTATAAGCAACAAACCCAAAAGACAGTTGGTGTGGTCATGATCCCTTTGGTAAAGCAGTTCTAGCCGTTGCACTGTGAAAGTGATCTGGCAGCCAAGAGAACCTACAGGTTAGATGCATAAGTTGTAAGGTCTCTACTTCTTTTCCATCACAATCTTGTACATGGATGAGGCTTGAAATTAACACTTTCAATAGCAGTAGATCTTTACTCACAGAAGCTTGGAAAGATGTTACCTGCATTGCATGGAATATAACTGCACTTTCTTGGGCAAACTAATGGGGATAGTTCCCAATTCTCTAAGTCTTCCACTGCTACTGGCTCAAGAGTTCCTTAACAGGGAGCTTGGATCATTAAAGAAGATTTATCTAGGTCTCTTTCAGCCATATCCATGATAGAGAGCCCCTTTTCTCCCCTGAAGCCTTTGAATTAGCTTTAGGTCTAGCTCCCTGAGGTTTATTCTCAAATTTATCAAATATCTTAATTACTACCCCACTGTCTTCTCCTTCCCCACTTACTGCTTACAATTGCTTCTCACTTTACCTGTTCTCTGCATTGTGAGGTTTTGTTTGTTTTAAAGATAAATTAATCCATACCACAACCTTTCCGTTTCACTTGATTAGATTATGTTTGCTTTGCTACCTGTATAGAATTCGTAACACAAAGAACACAATTTATATACTGAGATACAGCAAAGATGTTGACAGTGCCAAACAAAAGACTTGTAACCTTTGATCTCTGGTCTGCAAAGCAGCTTTATCTTTTAAATGACATTTCAAATAAAAAAGCATTAAATAACACAAGTGATGGTGCATTACAGATCTCCGAGTTTTATCTTTCCTTAAGGTCCAGTATGACACCAAAAACATTACAAAAGTTTCAATCGCCAATTAGATAGCTTAGTCTAAAAATGTCATGGCCAACTGCCCCTACAGCTAACGAAAAGCCCTCACTTAGGAATCTTGATTGACACTGCAAGCTCTCAGGACCCAACCATGGAACAAAGAGGACCCACTACTGAAGAAGAATGCACATATGTCACTGCAAGCGGATGAAAGGTTTTGACAAATCATAATTGCTATGCAATGAAAACTTTAAAATTATTTGCCTGCTCAGATTCATGCATGACTAAACAGTACTCTGACATCAGTAAGGGAAGAAAGACCTACATTAAGGACACATGAAAGAATCTGAACTATAACACTGATTATTATACCATGTATTTTGTGACATCCATTAATCAAGCTGTAACGTGATATTCTGAGAATGAAAAGTGAATAAATATAAAATACTAAAATACTAAATACTAAGAAATAAAAATAAAATAACAAAAATAGTTTTCCTGGTTTCATTATAGCTAAAAATATTTCATTTACCTATAGCCTTTTATTTTTGCTTTTAAGAGTAAACAAGAACAGCAGCTTTGAAGATGCAGGGAATTTTCCATTTTGGTTAAAATCGGAATTCTAGAGTGCCATACCAGACAATACTCCTTTGGAAGCATTAATCCTGATCCTCATAAGTTCAGTGTTATGGAGGGAGAGAGCACTTTCATTCACCATGCAGTAAACAATATAATAGCAATATGCATTTATTGGACTTGATTCATATTCAGTAATTACTTAGGGAAAGATTTCTTAGAACTAGGCACATCCTTTATTCAAATACAAGCAGTATTTCTGAAGTGCCCATGAAAATATTTAATTTTTTTTCCTCAAAATTCTACTTCATCTGTTGGTGCGAAGCAGCACTATACAGCAAGGTCCTTCAGGAGCTATCGGCACAGATGATACAATATACAATTAAATTAGGATGACTGAACATGTGCTAGGTAAACAGTGATGGATAGTCTAACATTTTGGGGGGGGGGAAGGTGATAGAGGGTAACTATTTCTCCTTCTTGCACATTGTCCCAAAGTCACTATAACTGACCTTGGGGACACATGGCTGCGTATCGCTGGCAGCTGATTCCTCTCAAGCACTAGTGAACACAAGTAAGAGGTAAGAGCAGCCCCAGTCATGCACTGTGCAAACTCCACTCCAAGCACTGAATGCTGATCGTCTGCCCATCTAATTCCAGATCAGAAAAGCTATACCCACCATACACAGAGACGTGCACACACCAAGAGTAAGTTAACAGCTATCTGAAAACTGTTAAGGAGCTTTGAACACAAAAAGGCAAGTTTTCTTTGGCGAGTATCAGATCTGGGCTCAACCCAGCAAAAGGTAAGATTCTGATGCACAGGTCAGGAAGTAATTTTCTCCTGCGAATTCCCCAATTTTCAAGTGCTTGGAAGTTTGATCAATGTTTTGGAAAGATCCATCATTTTAACTTAGCAGGTTAATTCTCAATTAATTAGTTAATAATAATTAATTCATTAACTATCTCTATTGTATTTTGCCAATGAATTAATAATGTTTATGAGCATAGTCACATGACTTTACTGAAATGCCATTTGCCCAAAAAGACAAATTTTCTCCTCAAATGAACTAGGGACTATATATAAGTTTATTATATCTATTAAGCAGCATAGTGCCCTAGACTTAAATTTTTCAGGCTAGTCCTATCTACAACTGATAAGAGTAAACTAAAGAATATCAAATAAAGTATTCTGTTATTTGCCATAAAAATTGAAGCAATAACTCAAGTATTACTCAGTAAAGGTTATGTCCTGCAAAATGTGAATATAAAAGCAGCCTTGGAGGCGAGGCAGAGAAGATATGTACTTACTGTAATGAAATTTAATATTCTTGATGCTTCTTTGCTCAGAGGACTTCCTTAAGTAAATGGGGGGGGAATATATAAGTACTGAAGACAATTACCTGCAGTTTTAACAGAGCCTCCAGAACACACACATTTCAAAAAAGAGAATGTCTCAAAAAAAAAAAAATTACAAGACCCTTCACAGTGCTGATAAAGCCTACATGGATTTCAGCTATAATTTGGATAACATTAGCACTTGTACCACTCATGTTCTACTCAAGTAAATTATACATTAACAAAAAAAAAAATCTTTGAGAAAACTTAAAATGCTTTTCTCCCAAAATAAATTTCTTAGCAAATATTAAATTTGTTTAGTCACATAATCAAGTCTGCAAATTAACAAACAAAATTTGTTGTTCTGCAACATGCAACTAAATCATAAGATTTTTAAAATGTACCGTCAGGATTTTGCATACAATTTAATTCATGACTTCCATAATTGAACTGAGATCTCAAACATTTCAGCATAGTTTACTGTTCAACACTGGGTTCACTTTCAAATTAAGCCTAAATACAGTGTAAAAATAGCCAACAAACTATTACATATCAGGTGACTCAAGATCTTAAATAGACCATTATCCTGAATTTTCCCCAAAGACAGCATCAGAGTTAAGAAGGGTATTGGTGAAGAATCAAACTTCAAGAGATATTTAACTACTTTGTTGTGAGGTGTTTTCTTCTCCCCTGAAATAGTATGCTATTATACACATGTGTAAGAATAGAAAACAATTTTCTTTGACTTTTTGTATTCCCTATATAGGAAACCAAAATTATATTCTCAATCAATTCATTCAGTTAGCAGTAACAAAACATTAAATACCTAGCAAATTATTAACATTTTTAAGCCCTACTTTCTCAAAATCATCTTATTAAAAGCCTGAAACAATGTTTTCTGTAAACCTAATTTATTACTTTAAAATACTGGTTCCCAAATGGAGACTCACACAAGTGACTTCACAGGGATGCTGAAGAAGTGTCTGGTTCACTGCCTTTCCCTCAGTGTTTCCTACCTGACCAACTGCTCCCAGCTTTCTGTCTGAAGAACCAAACAGCATCTCCTACACCATGCAGTTCAGCCACAGCTGAGAAATGCTGCTGTGACCTCCACCCAAGTCAAGGTAAGATTTTGAGCACACTCCGTGCCTCAAACATGCAGAAACCAAAGCTACAGCTGACAATGCACTAGCCTTTCTTTTTGCTGGTGGTAAACGTGAAGTGTAAGAATGCCAACCTAAAAACACACACATACACAAAAATATTTAAAGCATTAATATTATGCCTGTACCTTCCAGATGAAAATAGACTGTTTTCATTTGAATTCAGGTGGAAGTTTTGGTTTTTCTAATGCCAATGAATTGCAACAGGAATTTAAGAAGCAAAGAAATAAAAGTTCTTCATAAAAGAGAACATTTTGAAAACTCTCAAGGAAAAGCATTAAAGAAATCGAAGCAAGAGCAGCAGACCTCTGCCCTTGAGAAAATTCCAGCATTAATATAAGCGTATCTTCAAATACCTGGTTTTCCAAAAGTTAAGTGCACTGATAATTAAGAAGTCTTTCCTGTTTGCAGATTACAGCGAAACATAGTTGCTACTGTGGTTAAAGAAAGACTCAAGTTCACATACACCAGGAACACACTAACAAAACCTTATTAATCTACTATTCAGTATCCATACACTATTACAGATTACTCTTTTTTAAATAGGTAATTACCTTGAAAATCCAAAACTAAAACATTAATTCTCAAGCAATGAACTATCAGCTAGGGTTTTTTTTTTTAATTTTAACACAGCAAAACCAATCTCGTAAGGAATAGTTATTATCACACACAGAAGCCTGAAAAGGGGCAACTCTTACATTTTACCTTCCTAGGACTTCTACTTAGAAGAAGATATTATCTGAATATCCTTCTACTTTAGTCTCTCAGAGACTGGCATACTGGACCCCTGAAATCTCAGCTGCCTTTCTGTTTTTTATTGACAAAAAGTCTATCCTTCCCTTCCTCCCAACTAGATGGTTGGTAGCAATGCCAAATCTATAAAAGGAAAAGAAAATTTTAAGACAGGTAGCAGTGTTAATTACCAGTCATCATTCAGTACAGATATTACAGGAGGCTTCTGAGATACTGACTCCATGTCCTGAATGGTAATTTACTGATTTCCTCTCCTGGGGAAGCAGAGGGTAAGGAAAGTTCACTCTTTATACTCATATTAGCTAATACAAAGCTTAGATTACTTCCTCTCTCACTTCCAGATTGTTATTGTCAGCATAAACAATTGCTCTGGATACAGTCCAAAATGTTCTTTTCAGCACCACAGGACAAGACTGCTCAGTTACATGACAGACTTCGGCATGAAGGGCAGAAAAGTTTGTACAATGAATTGTTACCTTCACAGAAAAGATCTCCAGTGAAAGGCTCAGAGAGCCTTAAGATTGTCTTATACCATCCTTAGTACAAGATTCACGAAATGACTGCAGAGGTATGCAGCCACCTGGCAAAACCAATTTACACGCGCATCAGTCCCTATTGTCTTTCAGCAAGTAGAAAATGCAAAGCTGTTGCATTTACACAAAACAGCACAGAAGATCAGAAGTACAGGGTTCATATTAAATAGGAATCCATTCTTAAGCACAGTGCAGTATGTCTCATTTGTTGCACTTTTTACAGTTACATTCTTCAGGAATATAATTAAAGATAGATATTAGCTCATCTTACGCTGTGCCAATAGAGAACTTGCAAATGTACTGCTTTCTGTATGCTTCATAAACACTTTTTCCATGTAAGAGAACTGAAAAACAGGTTTACATTCAAAGACACTTAGTTTTTGTCTCAATTTCTTACTAGATACTATCATTTCAGCTATATAATTTGTACTTCATGAAGATTAACACAAGAACAATAAGCACATTCATAACAGATTGTTACAGTAACTTTGTTTAGTGTATAATACATCGCAAGATTATTATTTGAACTGTCTCTGGCAAAAATAACTACAATGTAATTTTTGTATTGATTCACAGCTATACTTTGTTTTATCTATGATTCTATTTTTAAAAAATTAAGCACCTATTTTAAAACCTTTTAAAATCTGAACATATGTTTTAACACACGCAATATCTTTCTATAGCCACCAAATTTGTAAGTTCCACCAAAGACATATGGGAAAGATACTGTGCCAAAATGTATTCATTTGTACTCCCACTAATCCACTGAAATTAAATTGTGACAATGGAAGCCTCAGATAGTATATTGAAAATATTCAGAATTAGAATAATCAGTATCCTTATGTTACATATAAATTACAAAAAGCATATAGTATTGTCTACAGCTTATTTGGAAAACTGTTTAAAAACAAAACACTCCTCCACACCCCAAAAAGCTTTGAGTACTGTATTTATGTTTTCAAGTCAACACAGAAGTAGAAACTTACAACACAAGGCAACAATATCTTTTGATAGTTTTAAAATCAACTTATATTGCTGAAAGGTGTCCGATTAGTGCCCTAAAACTTGTATATTAATCACAGAACCACAGAATGGTTTGGATTGGAAGGGGCCTTAAAGATCATCTAGTCCAAGTCCCTGCCATGGGCAGGAACACATTCCACTAGACCAGGTTGCTCAAAGCCCCATCCAGCCTGGCCTTGAACTCTTCCACGGCTGGGGCATCCGCAACTTCTCTGCACAACCTGTTCCTGTGTCTCACCACCCTCATCGTAAAAAGTTTCTTCCTTACGTCCAGTCTAAATCTGCCCTCTTTCAGTTTAAAACCATCGCCCCTTGTCCTATCGCTACAGGCCTTGCTAAGAAGTCTCTCTTCATCTTCCTTATAAGCCCCCTTTAAGAACTGAAAGGCCACAATAAGGTCTCCCCGGAGCCTT
>WAAD01027363.1:0-14490 GCA_013389945.1 Fregata magnificens | reverse complement strand
GATGGCAAGGTACACTTGGTTATTTACTGCATAGAGGACAGGGTCAGAGAAAACTGTCAGGGAGACCCTCCCGTTGAGTCATAAGGTTCAGAAAGTACCCCCTTGCTTTCCAAACTCCTTCTCAGAGAGGAGTCTAGGGGCAGCTAGATCCAAACCTAGTCCCAGACTTAGTCAACAGTTTATGTCTAAAGGATTATATATGCACAATCAACGCTTTGTATCACTTAGCTAAGATTTTAATGTTTAGCGTGCTATCAGTCACCTACCGAAGATCTGTTACGGCAAGGAATCTCTCAGCCTCAAGGAGGGACCTTGAGAGGCATCTCTGCTCAAGGGGGGATCCTGGCGTGCAGCCTGCTGCTGTGCAGGAGAGCTCCAAGGGCTCTTGGGCTGTTCACTATTTATGGGTGGGTAAGATGATTGACTCATAGTCATATTTGCATACCAACCCCAGGTCCCAGCCTCGTCACTGTGGTTAGGTGGGCATGCTGCACAATAACCCTTGACTATTGTGGTATTATGTGTCTCCTGAATCCACTTTGAGCCGGATGCAGCCATCACAACCAGACACATCCATTACCCCTGCCACTGATGGTTATTGCTGGAGCAGGGTTACGGGAGATAAGGGTCAGGTTCGGGGCAGGGCCAGGGGGAGCACACCATCACAATGTTGCCTGGCACAAGTCTTGAAACTGTGAATGATCTATTTATGGTATACATGCTCCTATACACCATTTGCTGCAGAAATCTTATGGCTACATTATTTAGAAAGAGTATGATTCACTCTCTGTAGAAGCCTGTCATTCAGGGATACAGTAGTAGTTGTAATAATGCTTGTTGAATTACAAATTTTCCTTCATTCCCTCTCTTGCAGGAGCCCATATATAGCAGCTGGTGAATGAAATGTCCTGCCCGAAATCCTGGGAATGCTGAGGAAAGGCAATGCCTCAAAATATTATTCCTGAAATTTTTTCTGACAAGAGGGAGAGGACTATGTCCCAGGTATCATCTTGCTGGAACACAGTATACCATTTTCAAGCTTGATCCCTTCAAAGATATATGAAGAGGGCCAGACCACGTGCATGGTGGCCTAACCCTCTGCACATATCTGATGAACAGTAGTCATAGGGCCACACCATACAACAACAGAACATGCAACTGCCTGAGCTAACTTCAGCCATAGATCATGAAGCACTGCAGATGCCAAGACATTTCCTTGGAGTCTGCAATGCTATGATATTCTTTGCTGTAATAGGTAGTCAGTGACAGAGGCTGCAATATATTAGCTCTGAGATACTGCTTTGTATAGGACAACCCCCCCTCCATACTTTTTCCTCAATGAGAACAGAGCAGGGAAGAGAAAAGTGCAGTGCTTCTGGCAGATACCCCCTGCCTTTAAGGGGATGGAGAATTAGGTCCTAGTCACATCCTATCAATGTAGATTTCTTGGTGTTGGCCAGCGTATAGAAAACACAGACTATGTGATTTCCCTTTTCCGTTGGTCCCATACCCAGACTGGCTGCCTACATAAGTGTCCTGGTTTTGGCTGGGATAGAGTTAATTTTCTTCCTAGTAGCTGGTACAGTGCTGTGTTTTGGATTCAGTATAAGAATAATGTTGATAACACACTGATGTTTTAGTTGTTGCTAAGTAGTGCTTACATTAGTCAAGGACTTTTCAGCTTCCCATGCTCTGCCAGATGCACAAGAAGCTGGGAGGGGGCACAACCAGGACAGCTGACCCAAACTGGCCAAAGGGATATTCCATACCATATGACATCACGCTCAGTATATAAAATAGGCCAGGGGACAGCGATCGCTGCTCGGGGACCGGGTGGGCATCGGTCAGCGGGTGGTGAGCGGTTCCATCACTTGTTTTTCCTGGGTTTTGTTTCTCTTTCTCTCTCTTGTTGTTTTCCTTTTCATTACTTTTTATTATTATTATTATTGTTGTTGTTGTTGTTGTTGTTGTTATTATTATTTTTACAACAGTTCTTATCTCAACCCATGAGTTTTCTTCCTTTTGCTCTTCAGATTCTCTCCCCCATCCCACCTTGTGGGAGGGTAAGCAAGCAGCTGTGTGGTGCTTGGTTGCTGACTGGGGCTAAACCACGACAGTCCTTTTTGGCTAAACCACAACAATAAGATGTAGAATTAGATGTAGAATTAATGCTCTGAAGCATTAAAGAAGGTTTCCCTGAGCATCTTCTGAAATCATTATTTCAGTGAATTCACATGGATGGACTCAGCGTAGTAGGAAGACTATAATATTCTTCTGTTTTCCCTAGCTAGAATAAGAAGGAATCTGTAGCCAAACATATTTGAATGTTACTAAGTATTGTTCAAAAAGCTCATGTGATGGCAAAAGGTTTGAATCAGTTTTTAATTTAACCAGAACAGTTCACTCAGCTCTAACAGAAATCCTTTCAAGGACTAATTAATACAAAAGCCTAGGAGAGATATAATTTTAAGAAGCAAAGTACTATAGATTCATGTAGGCAAAGACTTTTTTTTCCTTCCTTTACTGTGCCTATGACTTCAATTAATTCTAAGAATTCAAACCAAGTACCTTGCATTTGGACTTTTCCTACATTATAATGGCTCTTGAACTTTTCTTTCTAATGTATGACAAAGCAGTGCTTTTAGTATGCAGTTACAGTAAATGGAGACATGCATTTAGCATTTTAAGCCTCTAGCAGGTCTTTCTTTTCACACAGCAGCTCACCAATTGAATATTAATATCATGCTTGGTAATTCAGAAACACATGGTGAATTTCCTTTGTCTGTAAATGTCTGTTTAACAAGTATTTAATATTCAGGCAGAGCTTGGATTCTATACCTACAGTTACCCTCAGAGTCTGAATTACTTATTAGCAAGGTGCAGTGGCATTCAATACATTGACATCCATTTTTGAAGAATGTTGCACACTACTGCTATGAGATTTTCCATTATTTATTATCAGTGTTATATTTCAAAACAGTAAAACAGCCTGTAGCTCATACATTTATATGATTCTCCTATTGAAACCTAAAACATATTAAAGAAAAAGAAAATAATTTCAGTTTTTGTTTTGCACTGGAATTACCAACTATTTTTCAGTATTTCTGTATGCAGTTTTAGCAAATGCACAGTTTTTATATTTACCTTTCCCTAAATCAAAACTCCTATCTTGTTGTTATATTAAATTCAGTGATAGACTGTATCAACAGTTAAACAGTTCTTGAAAGCTGAGGCAGACTCATGATTCTGTGTTTTTATATTCTGCTCTCTTGTCCACTCTTGTCCTTCCTTTTTCTCCTCTTCCTTAAAATTCCAAACGAAATTAGGGGGTGATATTTTCACTGGTCCAAATCAAAACAGTCACAGTTATTTGGAACTACGCATATTAAAAATTTCTTCTCCTCTATCTAAATAATTATTTCCAATGGCTTTAACTAGATTTGCCTTATAGTCAAAAGCAAGGCTTTACAACTCTAAGAACACAGTGGATATAGTCCCTGATCACCATCCCTAATACAGTATCTTCACTTCAGCCTGATCCTTCTGAACTTGCACCTCTTCTTTCTTCTTCTTCTTCCTCCTCTTCTCCTTGACCTTTCTTACACTGTCTTTCTTTCTTACCTCATGCATCTAGCATGTAACTGAATCATACACTTATCTTCATTAAAAAAAAAAAAAAAAAAAGAAAAAACAGTAAGAGAAACATCATAGCAGTTCCCTTGCTGGTAATTTTTTCTGTTGTATAAATCATCCTCTGCTTTATGTTTCCGGTCCATCAGGGTGAAAAGCACTGCAGAGGTAGTTAAATATTTTCCATGCTGTGTTTGTGTGACCTGTGGTACAGTTACTTTTCATTGTTGGATGCCTATAGGTGGTTTGGTGATGAGGTTTAGGAGGGGAGTACCACATTAAATTTGCTGTGCTGGGTTTGTTTTCAGTAGAGCTTACTTACCATAAACCATCATTAAATGGTTACTCAATTGGTCAATGATATCTTTAGGTATAGATAAAGAAGAATAAGGGTGAATCTAAGAACCTGTGCTATATTTTAACTCTGAACATAGCTTGCCTGTGCAACTTGCAGTTAACTTTAAAATGAGTGTGCGGTGTTGGCAGAACTATTGGAGAGGTATAGTAAGAGAGTTCATTGTATTAACGATTTGTCATATTTACTGCTATTTAAAAAATTTGGTATTTTTTTCTCCTGTAAACTGACTTTGTCTGCATTTTGACAATATTTGGTTTTGCTCTTTGCTGCAAAACATTGCAATGAAGTAAAAAGATTTATTTAAAAAAAAGGGAAATTTTGCACCATATTATCTATGATGTCTTATATTTTTTGCAATCATTCAAAATTTGAGTAAGTTTTTAAAAGGAGAGAGTTCACATGCATACATTTGCTTTTACAAAGATCTTTGTTTCGTATATTTGAAAGAGATTGGAAACCCTGCCTTTCATTTTTAAACTTTCTGATGAATGTTCCTCCTTGAGGGATGTATTCCATCTCTTTTTCAAAATATGTATTACGTTTTGATAAAGTTTTTAATAAGCTTTTTCTGAAACTTCCATTTATATGAATGGCATTTAGAGTATAGAATAAGGAAAAGGAAAAAGAAATGATAGAACTGAGTGTAAGCTTACACAACTGTAGTTACAATTCATGACAACAGAAATGCATTGAATATGATTTTAGCATCCTAAAAACCTCCCTCATGACAAAAATTGAACTGAAATATACTTTTTCTTTAACCTATTTCAGTTCAAAGCAAAATTCCAAGGGGTAATTTGTTCTTTCTATCAGGTTACTGTGCAAAGACAACCCTATTTTTCTGTCGGAAATAACCATGACATAAGCAATCTTATAATAAATCAAAAAGTAGCAGACAGAAGCTACCTGGTACCCTGTAAGTGAACTGGATCATTTATCGTTTCTACTTTTGATGTCTAATTCAGTAAAAATAGGCGGTCTAAGAAAACTTTCCACATCTTCTTCTTTAAGTAGCTAAAAAATATTATAAGGAAAACAATGCTTGTGTGAGAATACACTAAAACAGTCTGGTTCTGATACCCATATTTGGCAAGATTTTTAATACTGTTGTAGATACAGAAAACTGCAACATCAAATATTTGGGTTGTGGAAACATTATTTCTAATACAAATATAAGAGATCAATCCATTTATTTTATTGAACAGAAATTTATGCAGTAACCTGAGCAGCTAATACATATGTAGCAAGGAGATACCTGATCGTAAATTGTCAGTTTAATCTAGCAAAAGACCCCAAGGTTAAAGTTAGAAAAATAAAAACTAGAAATACATAAATATTTGTAACCCTGATAATAGTTAACAACTGCAATGCTAAAGGTAGGGCAGAAAAGTTAATGACTGTCTTCATGGAATGGCCAACCTGTTCCAACACAGTGTGCATCTTTGACTCCCTTTAGTGTATTATGTAAAATGAAGTTTGACAAAGCTAACTTTTGAGCTAATGACCCTAATTCCTTGATTTACAATCATGTCTCATGCTTTTATATTCTTAGGCCATAGTTGGTTCTTGATGAGCTAGCAATGCTATTAGTATGTTGAAAGGCAAAAATGAGGACTTGAGGGATACCATGCCCTCTGCATGAAAGCTTCTACAGGGTGTTCTTCTGTAGGGGGGTGTTATTAGACCTTCAGCTTCTCTTGGGGTGTAGCAGTTTCAGCTCAGATTGCTTTTTTGCTTTTTTCTATCTTTCTCTGGCACAAGGAATGTGGAATTTTATTTCACATATGAATCTTGATACATCTCACCATGCCTTTTTTTTCACCTGAAATTACATTTCTGCAATCTCTGTAAGACCACTGAGGAGCCAAAACTAAGTTGTAATGTACCTGTCCCTTATTAAAATCTCTCAGACAGAATGTAACAGTGGCACCATGTAACCTACTTTGACACCCTACAGGCTGGTGGGTAGATGCAGAGTGCTTCCATTTCATACTGTAGTTTTATAAGTTCAGAATGAGGCTATTCAAGAGTCTGCCTTGATATAAATTAAAATACAGAGACACAGTCAAAATATCAGTTCTTAAAAAAGTAAGGAAGGGCCCCCCAATTGTATTAATAAATGTTACATATAATTTTGGGGTCCCATCCTTCCTTCTTCAGGTTGCAACTGAGAAAATGTTTAGTTTCTGCTCATTAAGCTTATGCACATTTTCAAGATGCACCGTAAAACACTTTAGCCTCCAACTTTCCCTATCTGAATCTATCAGCAGAATATGAGCTCCTTGCATTATACTACATCGTAAATCAACAGAAGAGTTCGTGGATGAATAGTATTAGCCTCTGTAATGGGAAATATTTATGTATTTAATATGTCCACTTCAGTTTTTCTTGGAAATGCTAAGAGAAAAACTAAAGCTCCTTACAATTCACTATAAGCGACAAAGCTATTTAAAGAAAGATACATCTAGTTATTATGCCAATACTGTTAGGGCTAGTATAACTGTCAGCAATTCCACTGTAATTCATTGCCTTTCCTGAGACTTAGAACATGGCTGTAAAATTACTTCTGTTTCAGAACTTGGTGCACCTCTTTTTAAAGAAAAACACTTAAGTGCTCACACTACAGAAAGAAACATCTTTATTTTTGTATACATACATACTTTTTAGGAGTTCATACCATTTTAACTACTTCAGCTGAAATGGGAAAAAAATATTGTGTCACTAAAAACTGTGCAGAAGGAATCTCACTTTTGCAAGGAAATACTTATAAGGTAGAGTTTGCACAGTAGTCAACCAAATGTTCTTTCACTGTTGCCATTGTGCAATGATTGGCAAAATGACATATTATTGCCCTACAGTACATATGTACAAATCTAATTGATATACAGGTATTAAACTCAATATTAATTGCTGTTTAAAATAAATAAACTGTGTAAAAGAGCTATTATATCTAGCTTAAGTACTGTGGTACTCAGAGAGTGTTGCACTCTCTGTGTGTAGAAAGAAAGTGTAGAAAGTAATTGATTTGGAAATATCATTGATCACTCCTAGTTTCGTAGAATCATAGAATGGTTTGGGTTTGAAGGGACCTTTAAAGGTCATCTAGTTCCAACTCACCCTGCAGTAAGCAGGGACATCTTTCACTAGATCAGGTTGCTCAGAGCCCCGTCCAACCTGACCTTGAATGTTTCGAGGGGTGGGACATCTACCACCTCTCTGGGCAACCTGTTCCAGTTTTTCACCACCCTCATTGTAAAAAATTTCTTCCTTAAATATAGTCTGAATCTACTCTCTTTTAGTTTAAAACCATTACCCCTTGTCCTGTCACAACAGGACCTGCTAAAATGTCTGTCCCCATCTTTCTTATAAGCCCCCTTTAAGGATTGAAAGGCTGCAATAAGGTCTCCCTGGAGCCTTCTCTTCTCCAGGCTTCTTGTGGTTTAAGCCGGCAGACAGCTAAACACCAGACAGCCATTCATTCACTCCCACAAGTGGGATGGGGGAGAGAATCGGAAAAAAGGTAAAACTCATGGGTTGAGACAGAGACAATTTAATAGGACAGAAAAGGAAGGGAAAATAATAATAATGATAAAAGAATACACAAAACAAGTGATGGACAATGCAATTGCTCACCACCCACTGACTGATGCCCACCCAGTTCCCCAGCAGTGACCTCACCCCCCCACAGCCAACTGCCCACAGTTTTTTGTTCAGCATGATGTCATATGGTATGGAATATCCCTTTGGTCAGTTTGGGTCAGCTGTCCCGGCTGTGTCCCCTCCCNAACAACTCCAACTCTCTCAGCCTGTCCTCATAGGAGAGGTGTTCCATCCCTCTGATCATTTTTGTGGCCCTCCTCTGGACCTGATCCAACAAGTCGTTACCTTTCTTGTACTGAGGACTCCAGAGCTGGATGCAGTACTCCAGGTGGGGTCTCACCAGAGCGGAGTAGAGGGGCAGAATCACCTCCCTTGATCTGCTGGCCATCCTTCTTTTGATGCAGCCCAGGATACGGTTGGCTTTCTGGGCTGTGAGTGCACATTGCCAGCTCATGTCCAGCTTTTCATCCACCAGTACCCCCAAGTCCTTCTCCACAGGGCTGTTCTCAATCCCTTCATCCCTCAGCCTGTATTGATACCAGGGGTTGCCCCAACCCAGGTACAGGACCTTGCACTTGGCCTTGTTAAACCTCATGAGGCTCACACAGGCCCACTTCTCAAGCTTGTGCAGGTCCCTCTGGATGGCATCCCGTCCCTCAGGCATGTCAACCACACCACTCAGCTTGGTGTCATCTGCAAATTTGCTGAGGATGCACTTGATCCCGCTGTATTTATTGTAGTTTATGTAGTGGATTCTTTGGAGGAGGCTTACATCAGCAGTTACACTTTTTCAGAGTCCTTCAGGAGGTTTACCTAAGGCTTGGGTTTTATCCTCTCTCACTGGATACAGATGTAAGTTCCTCTGTTGTAAGTTAAAAGCTATTAGGTGTTCTGCTGAGAACAATACAGTTTGGAAGTGCCCAGAGAAGTTGTGGGTTTAACAGGTCTGATTCATAGGACTGATACATTTCTGAAAGCTAGTATATACATGTGAATGTGGGAGCCATATTCTCTCTTCTATATATGTTAATCTGGGTAATATTAAGTATTTGGCCAATATTAATTTATTGTATTTTGACAAGGATGCTAAGGGTCCTTAACAATCTGGCGTTTGTCAGGCATCTTCCATTATATCAACCACATTCTGGCCACTGAATTGAGAAAGGATGTTATTCAGCTGAAAGTCTGAAAGTTTAATTTCTTGTGACCTGGCAGGAACAAACATGCAAGTCAGAGACTCTTCCAAAGCAAACAATTTCCAATTAGAAGAGAGAACAAGCAGTTTTAGCTTTGCTAAGTCTAAGACAACAGACAGCAGATCAATTTCCCCCCCCCCCCTTTAGGTATACTAGAATTGGACTTTTTTTCCCTAAGGGGTCTTGTTTTCAAAAGAGGTATACCATCTATTATCATAGTAGTACTTCATCGATTTGGGAAATATTTATAGGACTGGTTCCCTATGAAAAATGTTGACTATTAAATATGTATATGAAAGGCAGTACACGCTATAAAACAGGACCCATATTACTTCCGCTTACGTGCAGTAATCAGTACTTCTGTATGTAGTCTATCTCCACATATTTGTTCTCTGTTTGCTGTGAGTCTCAAGCCAGACTGTAAACTTACTCTTGATATTGAGTTTTTGATTATAAAATAGGAACTATCTTCCAAATGAAGATAGTGTGCATGAATATTTTTACCAACTACTGTGAATTGAACCTTGAACTAAAGGAACTTACTTGGTCTGATTTGACAGTGAAAAACAGAGAAGCATAAAAGGAATCTCACAGGGACAATGCTTGTCCTGAAGCACTATCAAAAGTATGTTATAGGCAACTTAAAATCATTAACAGAACACTTTCAAATCCCTCAGCTATAGACAGAAAAGTTACAGATCAATCATGAAAGTTATCAGTGATCCGTGCATCAAAACCACACTGATTATCCTATGTAGCAAATCTGGGCAAAGCAGGGAAAATTACACATTTCATATGACTGTCTAGATCTATTGATGGTGCAATGATATATTCAATAATTCATCAACAGATATTAAACAGATACTGACTTTTGATGATAGGAGAAGAGATATTTATTTTTTAATAAATATCGTTAAATCTTCATGAACTTAGCATACAAAAACATTACCCCACATACAATAATTCTAAAAATGGCATCATAGTGCTAAGAATCTCTTGAATTTATTTTAAAATATTAAAATAATAATAAAACCAAGTAATTGTAGAAACGAAAATGAGAAAACTTAGAAAGAAAGCAAGTGGTGAAAGAATGATACCGTGTGTGGTGGGTTGACCTTGGTGGCTGCCAGATGCCCACCCAGCCGCTTGCTCATTCTTTCTCCTCAAAAAGACAGGGGCAGAAAATAAGATTAATAACTTGTAGTTCAAGACAAAGACAGGGAGATTACTTACCGCCATGGACAAAACAGACTCGACTTGGGGAAAATTAATTGAATTTATTATTAAATTAAAATTATTAAAATATTAATTTAATTAAATTAATTAAATTAATATAATTAAAATATTAAAATTATTAAAATAATTTAAAAATAGAGTAGTATGGTGAGAAACAAAGACAAAAAATAAAACACCTTCTCCCACCTCTCCTCTTTTTCCCAGTCTCAGCTTCACTTCTTCATTCCCGACTTTTCTACCTCCTCCCCGCCGCCAAGTGGGGCAGGGGGATGGAGAATGGTGGGTTAGGGTCAGTTCATAATAGTTCGTCTCTGCCACTCCTTCCTCCTCACACTTTTTCCCTGCTCCAGTGTAGGCTTTCCAAGGGCTGCAGCTTCCTTCAGGACATATTCACCTGCTCCAGCATGGGAACCTCCATCGGCTGCAGGAGAATATCTGTACCCTGGAGCACAGATGGGAATCTGGGACCCGGAGCACCTTCCCCCCACCCCTGTCTGAAACTCATGCTTGTAGGGTTTTTGTGACAATTTTTTCTCTCCCCCCTCACTACCTATGCAGTGTTTTGCCCTTTCTTAAATATGTTATCACAGAGGTGCCACCAGTGTCACTGATGGGCTCAGCTGTGCCCTGCTGTGGGTCCATTGGAGCTGGCTGGGACCACCCATGTCTGGCATGGGGCGGCCCCTGGCCTCTTCTCACAGAGGCCACCCCTGCAGTCCCCTGCTGCCAACACCTGGGCAGGGACACCCCACACACCATGTTTAAAACAGCAGGAGTCAGGTAAATACTCTACATGAAATATTATAGTATTACAGAAGGACAAGACTGCTTTTACAAACATGTAGTGCGGTCTTCATCTGTAAAATCAGCGCTACATTTTCATGATTTCAGTAAAAATCAGATGGCCAAAGGGGCAAGCATTGATATGTTCCTTCATAGCCTTTCAAAGACTTCGTATCTTCTACTGGAAATCACCAGGGATCATGATTTAGGCTGTGGGTCGTCAGGCCTGCATTTGAGAACTGTGCTGGATTCAAGCCCTCTGGTCAGGGCAAATTATTGTCGGGAACACAGAAACCATGAAATACAGTTAAAGAGACAATGAAGTTCCTTCACACATAGGAGAATATGTTGGTAAAATGTATCATCTTGACCCTGCTAACATAGAGTAGAGCCCTCCATGCAGCTCAGTGTCACTGGACTTGGTAAGCAGTGTGGTTGCAGTTTGCTGGGCTGTATGGGATCAGACAGATGCTGAAGGTCATTTGATGCAGCATTGGTGCCAGGGGAACTGCTCTGCTCCCACCTGCAGCTGTGGGCAGGCTGACAGTAATGTTGTAACAGGAATGTGGTAGTTAACACATGAGGAACAGAACAATGTGGAGTGCAGAAAGTTTCTTCTGGAGCACACATGGATGATCAACTTCAGGTCCCCCCCCCCAAGAAGAAGGCTGCAGAAGATAGTCCACTGCAACACATTCCCATAACAGAAAGAGGAGGAATGCATTAATTTCAGCATCTACAGCAGTCATGAATTTGGAAAAGACTACTGTCCAGTCTGGGGCCTAAGGCAAATCTGGACTACACAGGTGCAGTACGGCTAAAAGGTTCCATGATTTGGGTCATGTTCTGGACAGTAATTAGGAATACTCTGATGAGTATTTTATTAAGATACAAACGCCAAAGTTAATAATGGGACACACTCAAGAAGAATGTCATTTCTTGTACTGGAAAATGATCTTCCAAAGAAAGATCTGAAAGACAAACCACAATTAGCTGTTAAAACCAAACTGGAAAAAATCAATAGGAAATGGCAAGAGTGGGGAATGTGCACTGAAAAAGTGATGGACTGGATGACTAAAAAGGCCCTTTCTATCTTTAACATCTCTACTTTCATTACTCCTTGGTAGTGTTTTTGCTCTATTTTGCACCATTGCTGTAAACATAAGTTCTGCTCCTTCTTATGCACTGAGTACTACCTATAGAGCACAGACTTTATGTACTCTCAGTACACAAATATAAGCAAGTCCATAGGTTTTTTGCATAGAATTAGAACTTAGATCTTTATCCTAAAGCATAAACTGAGCTTGATGCTTACATGGCACCAAGCCTGACAATATTGAAGGAGCGTTTGGACAATGCTCTCAAACACATAGTGTGAATTTTGAGATTGTCCTATACAGGGTCAGGAGTTGGACTCGATGATCCTTGTGGGTCCCTTCCAACTCAGGAGCTTCTGTGATTCTGTGATGTACAAAAGAAATCAGAGACAGTCTGAACAAGGGTAAGGGACTGTCTGCATAACGAAAAATGTTTGGAAAATTGGAATAGTAACTGGAAACAATGCAACTGGTTTAATCCATGTCATATTCTTATGGGTTGCTCAGTATGGAGTGCCTATAAAACTACAAATTTACAGGAAGTTGTTGTCACCTCTAATTGGTTACTGGATTAGTTTATTTCAAGAAATGTTTCTTGTGTATTTTTGCCTTTTAAAATGATTCCCTGCTAATGAAACAAATGTAATTCTGCCAGTCTTGAAATAATTCCTGCATCACAGCGTTATGATTAGTTTCACTTTCACAACAAGTCTGCCAATTTTTTAAAACAGCCTTTTCATTAATAATACTGCCTAGTAAGAGCTGCCAAAAACTATTTAACATGTGATATGAAAAATATGGCATTATGTAGGTGCTTAGTGAGAGCCACTAGTATAAGAGTTTTATATTTTCTCCAATGAATTTGTCTGAAATGAACTCTGTGTATTCTTACTCTGTATGCTCTGGTAAAATAAAATTGCTATTTTTCATCATTAAATTTGCACATTTATGAAGTCAGAGTGATACAATTAGTATTCTCTTAATTTTAATTTTTAAATTAAATTTAAAATTTAAAATTAAATTAATTTTAATCTTATTTTTATGGATGCTATTTACATGCAAAGAGTCATTTGCTTGATTTCAGTGCTAACACCTGAAAATATATTAATTTTTTATTCCTATTGAGCCTTAGCCAGTATACCTTTTAATCACAAAGAGATTCACATTGTCATTTTCCTAGCCTACGTGTGTGTCCCTGTTTTTTCTCCCTTTCCCCTTATCCTGCTGGCTCTGCCAGATATTTCTGTCTGAGTCTGTGCTCCTCCCTCTGATGCCAGCTCTGTGCTCCACACCAGCTTACCTCTTTTTGCCACTGGACACTTTTCTTGATGACTCACTCCAGCTATATGACTTATTTGGTTACTCCTGCTGTCTCTTCTCTAAAATTGGATGGTGAGCTCTTCATTTCATGGACCATGTCTTTTTATCTGTCCCATAAAGCTTACATGGCATTTATGGGAGCAATGTAAATTAATAATAATAAACATTTTATACTCTACTGATATACATTTCCGTATTTGAACTGTGAAATACTGCCTTCAGTCTAAGCAGATGTCAATGTATGATTGTGTCAGGGCACAGCATGCGTCGGGGTGTCCCTGGGACTGGGGGGTGGAGAGGGCTCCCCTGGGGCAGCAGGGCCGGGCCAGGCAGCCAGGGCTGTCCCACTGTCTCAGGCAGAGAGCAGGGCAGAACAGGGGGCAGCCAGGGCAGCCTCAGCCCCAGACATTGGGCACCTCGCTGGGGCAGGGATGGGCCAAGGCTGGGCTAGGACATCAGCTCGTGGGTGGGCCCAGATTTGTGGTGCCCATGGCGGGCAGGGCAGGGCTGTGGTGAGCTGGAGACTGGCCCTGCTGTGGCATCACTGGGATAGGGGTTGATGTTTCTGGGGGGCTGAAATGGGGTCCTGGGTCCAGGTCCAGCTCAGGAGAAGCCTGAGGGAGGCCAGGCTGGGGGAGTCAGGGCTGTCAGTGCCCTCAGTGTTCTGCTAGAGGGACTGTCTGGGACAACCATATTTTTAAAAATTTTTCTTTGTATGTCTCATGAAAATGTAAAAGTTAAGCCAGCTCTGGAAAGAAGAAAATAGACTTTACAGTGATGGTCTCCCTTCTGGTTCTCAGAGTAAATGAGCATGCGCAGACGTACAAAACTATTTGCAGTTGGAACTTGTTTGGTTTAGACATGTACATGCATGTGACTGTGTTTAATTGTGTTTCCCAGAACAAAAAATATAAGGCCTTGTAAATCAGCAATATAAGCAAGTATGTTTGGCATTTATTCCCATTCTTGCTATCATGTGTCTTATTCACTATCAAATGATACTATGCCACACTGAGACAAAAAGTGTGATATCATCTTTAATTCTGCCTTTCCGTTCATTCCTAGAAATGTATTCAGCAAAATACAGAATCTGTATTTACCCTAGAAAATAGGTAGAGTCCAATTAAAGCAATACTGGGTGTTTGATTGCTAAGTGCATTAATGACAATGAAAGGACTTATGGTCAAGTCAAGCAAGTCAAGTAAACTGCTCATTTTTTCAGGGTCATGGATCACAGAATCATAGAATC
This sequence comes from Fregata magnificens, assembly GCA_013389945.1. Taxonomy (NCBI): domain Eukaryota; kingdom Metazoa; phylum Chordata; class Aves; order Suliformes; family Fregatidae; genus Fregata; species Fregata magnificens. The sequence continues at coordinate 21 of WAAD01027363.1, read as the reverse complement.
ATAGAATCAATAAGGTTGGAA
>WAAD01027362.1:55451-76918 GCA_013389945.1 Fregata magnificens | reverse complement strand
ATGTGATTTTATTTTCACATGATTTGGCACTTAACAGAGCTTCAGTCTGAAGCTGTATTTCTGCTATATCCAGCCAGAGCATCTTTATTTGATACCTTAACCACTGAACTGCTAAACGTTCTGTGCAGTTCTACAGAAGCCTTTCCCATGGCCACATCCACTGACAAAGGGCAACAGATCAAATCTTTGTTGTACATCAATGTACATCAAATACATGAGATAACTCTGTGGATGGGAAGCTATTCTTGCCATTCTCTTCCCTATATGTAGGCAGAAAACACACTATAACACCTCTATAAAATTTCCCACCCTTGCCTTTTAAGAATATTAGAAACCAGGGACTGATTCCTAAATGATTTTTTTTTTTTTTCCCTGGTTAAAATATGTATTTAAAAAAGCCATAGATAAATATGTCAGTTTTGGAGAACTGAAGAGAAGGCTGCAGGCATGGAAAGCAATTGAGCAAAGACAAGTCAGGCACAATTAAATAATGAAACCTTACAGTTAACTCGATGTGCTAGCTCACCTCTAGAGGATGCCAAATTTACTCAGATATTTCCAAGCCCGGGGCACACGGCACACAGGCAACCTTGAAGTTGTAGTTTGAAGGGAGTTGAGCACCTGGAGATTACTTGGTGTCAGGAGAGAAATCATGTTGAATGTCTTTCTGCCACAATGAATTTTATGAATTAAAAATGTGTGCCTTGGGCTTACTCTTTTCAGAATGTGAAAACTAAACTTTCCAAGCTGGTTAATTTTAAGTTATTACTTTGCATTTCTTTGGATGCATGTCTTCATTCTATCCCCTTGACTTCATCAAAAATACTTGGTATAGTCATATTTTACCTAGTGATTATAATCACAGCAGAATAGCAGTTGCACCTAAGGTGCAATAGTAGCAATACAAAAATAAAAGACAATGGAAATGGAATAGCTTTAAGGAATGTTAGTCTTTCTGGTACGCAAACAGACTCCAGAAACAATTGCCTGTTCTAAAATGTATGAATTACTAAGAGAAAAGCACTGTTGAAGTTGATCCCCAATGGTAGAATCTTTTTAAAAATAGTTTTGGTTATGCTGTGCAGCTCTGTTACGTATTTTAAAATAGCATGAGCCAAGTGTAGTTGTTTTGAAGGGCGCAAAAGGAAAGGAAAATTTTGCTCTTGGGACTTTCACTGAGCAAACTCTTAGGAAAAAACCCATTTCTTAAAAGTTAATGCTAAGATCAAAAACTTTAAATGTCAGTACATTAAAAAGCACCTTGATACCGTTCTTCCCCATGCACAAGATAGACACAAAGCCTTATGCAATTCCTACCATTCCCTCTGCAGTAAGGGATCTGCACTCTTTTCACTCCTCTGTGACATTCAAAAAGTTTTCACTCTCACTAGCTAAAATAGCGGGGGGGGGGGGGTGGGGTGGGTTTTTTGGTTTGTTTGTTGTTGCTTTTTCTTGTAACATACAAATGCTTTTTCCTTCCTTCTTGTGACACATGTAGGAACAAGAGACCAAGGGTGTTACACACATTGCACAAATCACTTTTTGGGAATAGGTAGATGTAGGAAAGATGAAGGCTCTATCACTTAGGTTTTGTTATGCAGCACTTAAATTCTGCATTACTTATGAGCTAGGTAACAGTGCTCCTGTGCCTGATTCTGTGGGAGCTTGGCAGCCGTGTAGCTTGGGAAGAAAAGAAGAAATAGGCAGATAGAAAAAGCCATTTTCCATGAGAAAGACAACAAATGACAGATTACCTGGTAGCTGTCATAGGCTACTGGAGCTCAGCAGCCCCCAGTGAGTGGCAATGACTACTGGATCACAGCATCTGTTGTCTATCTCAGCAACTTCTGAAGATTCGTGTGATCCAGCACTTATAGTCACAGTAATGAGATATTGCCTACCAGGGTGGCCAGGTGTGCCAGATCCTGTCACAATGAGTGCCACTAGGAGCTAGATTTCAGGTCTGTTCCATTGCATAGCACTGGCTGCACAGTGTAGAGGCAAGAGATAACCTTCATTTACTTGGTCTAGCAATCTCCCTTTGTTTAAAATACAATAGGGCCACAGAGAGTTGGCTGATACTGCATGCTGGGAAGGTGAGATCTTATGTCTCTGAATCACAGAGATGCCAGCCACTCACTAAGCTCAGAAATCAGCAGATGTCATTCAGGGGCTGCAGAAGAGCCATAACAGTGATCAGTTGTCTAGAAACATACTTCCATTATTAGAAGCTGGACTCACAAGCTCCCTCCATGCACAGAAATTTAGCTTTCTTAATGAAGCTGAGAGTCCCAAAAGATAATGGGCACATAAAAGCAGTGGTTTTAGTGGAAAAATCTACCTCAAGTAGTAGTTACAAAAAATAGAACACCTTAAACAAAAAGTTTTAAAGTAAAAAAGGGAGTTAAAAATTAGAAAAAAGCAAAAAACCCATTACCATTTTGTTTCTTGGTTCCCCATTGTAGGGAACACAGGGTTCAAGAGCCTTGAATTAGCCTTAAAGGGGTTGCAGGTGATGACTAAGACCACTCTAGATTACTACACAAACACAAGTTATTGGGCTGTGTTTTTACAATGCCTAGCACAATGAGGTTGTACACCTGACTAGTCCTTAGACATTAACATAATAACAGTGATTAATGATACTTATATGTCTCAGAAATTATGTTTGGCTTTCTAACTTTTTGCTGCAATTAATCCATTTTTGCCATGATGAACAAAAGCTAAAGAAGCTCTGGATTTCTGTTTTCTTTCCAGAGGATTTAGGATCCTTTCTCTCTCTCTCTCCATTATCTTGATTTAAAATTAAAGTTAATGGAATATTACTATTAATTTCAATGGATTTTGAATGAGGCTGCCTAAACAGTATCCTGGAAATGATGCTTCTCCTCCTTTGCTTATGGAATAAACAACTCTATAACAGATTCTCTCTCCTGTACGATTACAATATAAAAGAGATATTATTTTAAGAAGTACTTAGGACAAAAATTGATGTTGTACTCTTCAAGTAGGAAAAGGGTAAAGAGCTACAGATCCCTACTGCAGTCTGTTCCCTTTAGACGTTGCTAAATTTTGTAGTAAGGTAAGGGCTCCTTTTCTCAAGAAGTCTACAGAATTTCTTTATAATATGGCCTAACACTTGAGTATTTACTGAATGGTATGACTTAATAAGAACTAATTGAGACTCAAGATCCATTTTGCCAAATGGCATACAAAAGCAGTTGGAGAAAGGCTGTTTCTTTCATTTTGGCTTACAGACTAAAGACAAAAGGCAGAAAGAGGTCTGAGAAAGATAATTACTGCTCTTTTATTTCTGAAAAAAAAAAAGAAGCAGAGTGAGAAATTGAGCAAACAGGAAATCAAACAACTTGCTACAGGCCAATGACAAAATAACCATAACCAGATCTCAAGTCCAAACTGTGGATAGAGTAGCATACAGCATGGATGATATAATTTAATATAGATCACCTAGGAAGACAGAGAACAAATAACAAACGAAATGACAAAACAATTGACAAACAAATGACTTAAGAAAAACATGGGTAACTTGAAGGAAGAAACACTAAGGCAAATAAAGTACAATTTTAAGGACTGTAAATTGTTATTAGCACAGCAAGAACAAAACTGCAGAGATTTAGAGGAAGCTACAGGTTTGCAGATATTGACACAGTGGGCTTTTCCTGCATATGAAAAGCAAGAGTGTTTTGGGAAAAAATAGATTGTAGAGAGGATGGTGAAGGCTGGGATCAACTGCTGAAAAAAAAGGAAGTGGTTAATGATGCAAGATGGTCTGACAGGCAGGGCACAGGCCAAAACATTAAGGACTCAAAGGCAAGGATAATATGATTATGTATGATTATATGGTGAATATGAAGCCAAGAAAGAGCCTAAGAGGGGACATGGAGGGATATGACCTTAACAAAGCCAGCAATTAAGGCAGCAGTTAAGAAAGCATTTCCATAAGCATGAGCGGTTTAGTATTTTGTATTTGCAACAGAAAATATTCTAAAATCAGTGGGGTATATGTTTCCATGCTATAATTCTCTAGATTATTTGGCTTGAATATATGCTGATTTATTTAATATCTTTGAAAGACCATCCTAGTATTTTATTTACTCTTATTTTAATAAGAAAATTAAATAAATATGGGTATATAACAAATACAGATAGGTGGATTTAAAATTCTGTTTTTAATAAGCACTTAAACAGCGACTTTTTGGAAGTGTCTGTCAAAATACTACCTTCATTTTCAAGGACCTAAAAACTTTTTAGTTCTTTGAATGCATCATGCAAAGATGTAATTGCAAGACTTAAAATCCCTGTTTGGGAATCCAAACTTCAGTATCCAGACATTTCCCCCTGTTATTCTTTCAATAACAAGAATTCAACATCACGGTAACCTTCTGATAAATGTTGGTAAACAATAGTAGTTCTGGTCTGTTCTAAAGTAATTTAAATAAAATGACTGGCTGCCTGCTGCAAAGTTGTAAACAAGTTTAGTCCCAATTAATCTGCAAATTATCTAAGCAATTATCTAAAATATTGTTTCACATTGTATTTGTTGAATAAAAATTAGAAGTAACTACATGTTTGTTTGGCTTATAATATACAGAGTCAAATTCCTAGTTCATGTAAAAGAGCATCTGAAGTGAAGTAAAAGTTAATCATAACTGACACGTGAAATCCTGGAAAAAAACATTTAATGACTTAATCTCTTAATATAAATTAAATGAGAGAATGCAGTTTGGGTTCGATAATAAGCAAATAAGACAATTATCTCAATGCTTTGCAATGAAGACAGCATAACACGGAGTACTGAAAATTTATCCTGCGCCTATAGAAGCTGTGATGCATGTCAGCATTGTCAAGCTGAACAGTTTGCTTGAAGTGGTATGTGAGATATTTAAAAGTTACAAGTCAAGATTCTTACAAAGACAACAGTGAGGATAGCTTTCCCAGACTCCCTTTACAATCTGTGACATTGTAGAAAACAGAGGTGATCCAAACAAGCAGTTTAGTTTCTGTTCTTCATTGCCTCTTGGGTCTTTACATTGAGTGAGCTGAGGATTTTGCCCTCAGGAGACTAACATTAAACCTATGAACATTCTCATAAAAGCCCAAGATCTACATCTATATATATATCTACACTCTATATCTATATCATCTATGTATATCTAGATCATCTATATCTGTATCATTTACGTCTAGATCATCTATGTCTATCCCTATCCCTATGACATCTACATCTACATCTGCAACTACGTCTCATCTGTATAACCTATAACTATATGTACACACATATCCATATCTATATTTTCTATAACAGTGGCCTGTGTATTGGGTATACATGGCAAGGTTTTGGTAGCAGGGGTGGTCTCTGTGGGAAGAGATTAGGAGCTGCCCCCATGCTGGACAGAGACATTTTCAGCTGGCTCCAAAATGGACCCACCACTGGCCAAAGCTGAGCCCATCAGTGGTGCTGGTGGTGCCTCTGTGATAACATATTTAAGAAAGGGTGAAAAACAGTGCACAGCAGGTGTGAGAAAAGAATGAGAAAAATGTGAGAGAAACAACTACGCAGACACCAAGGTCAGTGAAGAAGGAGGGGAAGGGGGGGCTCCAGGTGCCAGACCTGAGATTCCCCTGCAGCCCATGGCGAAGGCCATGATGAAGCAGGTTGCCCCCTTGCAACTGGACCATACTGGAGCAGATATCCACACTGCAGCCCATGGAGGGCCCCACACTGCAGAAGGTGGATGTGCCCTGAAGGAAACTGCAGCCCATGGAGACCCCATGCAGGAGCAGGCTTTCTGGCAGGAACTGTGTCCCATTGGGGACCCACACTGGAGTAGTTTGTTCCTGAAGGACTGTACCCTGTGGAAAAGGCCCATAATGGAGCAGTTCTTGAAGAACTGCAGCCTGTGGGAAGGACCCATGTTGCAGCAGTTCGTGCAGGACTGTATCCCATGGGAGGTACCCCATGCTGGAGCAGGGGAAGAGTGTGAGAAGGAAGGAGCAGCAGAGATGAAGACTTATGGACTGACTGCAACTCCTATTCCATATCCCCCTGCACCACCCAGGGGAGAGGAAGTAGAAGAGTGATGAACGAAGGAGCGAAGCTGAGGCTGAGATGAAAAGGGGTATGGGGAAGGTGTTTTTTAGTTTTGTTTTTGTTTCTCACTATCCTACTCCATTTTGAAGTGGGAATAAATTAAAATAATCTTCCCCAAGTTGAGACTGTTTTGCCCGCAGTGGTAATTGTGAGCATCTCCCTGTCCTTATCTCCACTCACAATCTTATTTTCTCCCCATCTTGCTGAGGAGGGGAAGTGAGAGAGCAGCAGAGTGGGCACCTGGTGGCCAGCCACGTTTAAGCCACCACAGCCTGGAAGGTATAAAGCTCCATTATATCAACTTAATTACCAAATATTAAGCATGAACACTATGTTGTCCTTCCACTGTGTTTGAGACTTTCAGATACAAACTGCTTTGCTCTCAGACAACTCACTATACATATACATCAAACTTACGGCTGTCTATCCACGAATGTGTCACCATTTTCCTAGACCTCTCTTCCAATACTACTGACACACTTGTTAAAACAGTTAAAAAAATTGCCATGAATTACCTTTAGGCATTAGCAAAACTGCATCTCTGAACCATTTTTGCCTTTTTTTTTTTTTTCTGCAAATCAGCAAACCCTGAAATTTAATAGCTGCAATCCAAAAATCAGAAGAAGGAATTTTCAAAATGCTGAGAAGGTTTTGGTATTTATTATGTAAAGCTGTCTATTGGGCAGAATTTAGAGTTGGCACACTGAATCAGACCTAGCGTAGGGGTGTCAGATATGAGGAGCATCAGATAATTCAAAGGATCTTTAACTACTACCTGTAATAGTTAGTTGTTTTTCCCATAAAACGTCCTTCTTCAGCAAAGAAGCAGTGACATAAGTGCAGAAATACAAGAATGCAAGAATGGTCCAAAGGAGACATAGGACTGAAGTACAGGAAAAGGTACAGAAGTTTAGACTTCTCTTGATATTTTCAATTTTGCAGGTGTTTGGATAACTCAGATAAGTTTCAGATAACTGTGCAATTGTTTGATTTACATTCAATGTTGAGCTGAAATGATTCGTTTCTCCCTAAGTTCTCTGATATTTTCTCATTTATAATACAGAGAAGAGCCTTTCATGAAGTAGGTAAAAATGGAGGCCTATCTTGAGCCCTAGATATTACTTTAGAAATAGCAACAATGTAAGGAACCTGCTCTAGGCTTTCCTGGTAATAGAATAAAACAATGTATTTAACAATTTAAGTATATAATACAAAGAACAGATGAAAAATAGCTTAATATAGGTATGATATGGCAAACGTACTACAGCAAAATAAAATGTATGCAAATGATAATTATGTGCCTAAGGAACAAAAATTAAAAAAATACGAAAAATCAGAAGTGAATATCAATTTTAAATCAAGAGTAAAATTTGATTCAAAGAAACATTAATAGAAAAATCACCTGTCAGAACACAAAATCTTTCATAACTTACAATGTCAACAACTAAATTTAGAGAAGGGCTTGGGCATATGGAGATGGGAACTCTGAATGAACAATCCAGGAAAGAAAAATGCTTTCTCAGGATGCCAGATCCCTATTTTATTATCTCAATTAATAATCTTATCTTAATCTAAAGTAAGTAAATATTATATTTTCTGCTAGTTTGGCATTGAACACTTTTCTTTAACTTTTTGCATCTGAAAAGCCCAAACTCATTTCTTACTCACGCTTTGGATAATTCTGGATCATCTAGCTTTCACTTGACCAAACTAATGTTAGAAATGGATTTAAACTGACTGCAATATTTATAAATTATTCTATATGCTAATTTGCTTCCTACAGTCTTATTGTAGTCTCAATATAATTGTTATTTACTATTCTGTATATTATATGAAATACTTAATACACATAAGACTATTAAAATAGTAATGATTAAGCTATAAATCTGCAGCAGTCCAGCTTATTTATCCTTAACTCTAATTTATCTAAGGGGAGTTTCAGGAAGATAGTACAACTTTGGAAATAAGACCTTTGGAAGTCTTAATCTCCAGAAGTAAGTCAAGCTGAAAGAACATATACCCAGCAGAAAGCTTTCAAGTTTCTTTAATTAATTTTTCATTTTAGAAGGTGACAAGATAGTCCGTCTTTTAGTATTACTCTTTTCCCTCTTGTACGTATATATGATGAGGCATATATCAAGATACTTGTTATTCAATTTCAGAACTAACATTTGGAGTATGTTTGTTACTCTCATACCTGGATACAGCATACAGAGGAATATTTTTCTTGGCTACATGAGCCAAAACAAGATCTTTCCAGAATTCAGTTGTCTCAAGACCTGAACTGGGTCTTCAGATGAACTCAAATGAAAATAAAACTTGATAGTTGTCTACTTTAGAAGATGAGCAGAACTACAAAATCAAATTCATTTCTCTGCAAATTATCTTTTGGGAGTATGTGATACAGTCACCCTTGGTGACATATGAGACAATAAAATACGAGTAGTCCATGGAAAGTGAGCAATGTAGTTGATATAGCCATTGACAGCCTGTGAAAAATAAGTATCACTTGAGTCAGGGGACAGTGGGTATTTGAATGACTCAATATTTTTCTTGTTAACATTGATCTTCCAAATGAGACAGTCTAAGGTTTTAAGTCCTATCAGAGCAAGCTGCTGAGGGTTGGAACCCTGTGGTTCCTGTCATTCATTCAGCAAGTACTCCACTTTCAAAGTCAGAATGATACCCACACAAGTAAACAACTAAAGTAAATACATACAGAAGCTGGAAGGGCTTTTTTTTTGTTTTTTTTTAGTTGATTGTTACATTTTTAAGATACACAAGCACCTCAGAGAAGACTAGTGAATTTTTGAACAAGCAGCCAGGACTCTACAATGCATGACAATTTATTCACAAATTCATAAATGTAATAAAAATAAGATGTAAACAAAATAAAAAAGCCTTGACTTCACTTCAATAAACTTTAGTTTGAAGTAAATAGAAATTTGTAGGGAAATCCTTCATGCTTTTCATTCTAGTGCTAATTTTTGGTGAAAGCTTTCAAATTAATGCAGAATAAGGAAGTGCTTAATACTCAGTTTCAAGGTATATTTTTCAGCATGTATGATTCAGATTGGACGTGTATGCTCAAGCTGTGATGATCCTAAAACATAGGTGCTTGATTTTATTTGTTAAAATTAAATACAACAGTTCAACATTCTGCTTAGTGGTTGTACCAAATCTTAAGTGAGGTACTGCTATTTTAATACAGAAGAAACAATTAAGGAAAAGAAATTAAATATTTATTAAAATAACACTGACTATGGTAAATTTGACAACACCACCAAGCGGGTTGCCAATGCTGCAAATCTATGAAAGGCAGATCACAGAATAAAAGTGGAAAAACATTTACAAGAACTTCATCTGAGATATTCAATAATTCATTTGAACAATTCAGTTTTCCCTAAGACTGGGTAACCGAAAAAGGGAAACCATTGTCTGAAAGAAGCGATGGTATATATTTCCTCCTTCTGAAAGAATCCAAAAGCATTTCCCAATTCATAGAGCTGAATTCATACAACCATTAAATAGATAGAAATGAGAACACTAGATTCAAGAGAAAATAAATAAATGGAAGTGGGTATGCAAAATCCATACCCATTCTACATGTTTACATTGTGCAAGCAAAGCAGGCAGCAATTCCCAATCTAAGAAAATTAATTCACTCTACTATCTAGTGATGCAGTGTACATAGTCATGCAAAAACTTAGGGTCCTTTAGAAACACATGATTCACATCAAGAGTTAAATCATATGGTCTGTCATGATGGAAAGAGACAAGAAACTACATTCACTGCTAGCTGCTAGAGGTAGATATGGATAAAGGAGAGAGAGCAACTAAGCATCTGAAGGTATAATTCATTAGCAGTGAGCTGCAATGAAGTCTACTAAATAATATTCATGTTCAAAAAGCCTTCATTTGAAAAAACATCTTGTTGTTGAGAAAAAAAAGTTATGTTTTCTTTTTTTCTATATTATATATAGTCCATAATTACTCACTATACCTGAGCACTTCATCTATCTAGTCTTCCAGGTCTGAATTGGTGATAAGGGTACATTTACTTAAAGGGGGCCTATAGAAAAGATGGGGACAATCTTTTTAGCAAGGCCTGTTGTGACAGGACAAGGGGTAATGGTTTTAAACTAAAGGAAGGTACATATTAGGGTGGATATTAGGAAGAAATTTTTTACAATGAGGGTGGTGAAGTGCTGGAACAGGTTGCCCAAAGAGGTAGTAGAGGCTCCATCCCTAGAAACATTCAAGGTCAGGTTGGATGGGGCTCTGAGCAACCTGATCTAGTTAAACGTGTCCCTGCTCACTGCAAGGGGGTTGGACTAGATGACCTTTAAAGGTCCCTTCCAACCCAAAGCATTCTATGTTTCTATGATTATCTATGCTCTACAATATAATATATGTAAGATTTATTATGTTTTATTATTCTTTCTGTAATTCTATTGTAACTATTAAGATGATCTTGACAAAGTCACAACCCTGAAAATTGTCACTGAAAATTACAGGATTTTATTATTATTTGATGATCTCGAGCCCATACACACAACAGATTATTGCTGCCTGTTCCTGCAATACTTAGTGATGACTTGCTATACAATATAATTCAGCAGTGAAATTAAAATAATGTTAAGCTTTTAAATAAAACATAATAATTGGATTTAATATTGTTGCTTTTTGCAGAAGTGACTTTCTGTATACCTTTGAATGAAGTAAGTGGGTGTGTGGATAGTTTTAAAAGAACATTTTAACATAATTATTTTTCAATGTACATTGAATTTGAGTTGTTTTGAATCAATACGAAATTGCACATGTAACTGGAAATGTGATTGTAAGAGATTAGATTGGTGAGGGAAAGGGGTAAAGGGCTACCTGTGGTTATACAAGAATATTAAAAAGCAATCTCTTAGTGAAAAAACAGTTAATGAAGTTGAACTAGTTCTTTCAATAGCATCTGACAATTTAGCAAATGCCACATTTAAAGTCATTTCATCTCTCTTGTCAGATATTTTGCAACACTGATTAGATAATTAAACCCCTAAAGGGCATGCTTTACATCCTAGTTTTCAAAATTTTATTGCTTATGTAGCTCATTTATGGTATTAAGATACAAAAATTGTTATTATTATAAACAAAGTTTTAAGGTTAAAAAGTGACTGGTTAATAACTCAAGTCACCTTTTACCTTTTCAGCGCTACTTATTGAAATCTATCTGTTTTCTTCTGCATGTCTGAAAATTCAGTGGTACATTATGGGTTAACCTTGACTCAGAGCCACCTGTAAGACTCATTTTAACACTCACTTAGCATTTAGATACAAGCCCTTTACCTCTACACCTATTCCAGGTTTCACTACCTTTTAACAGTTTCCTTAGTAAAACAGTAATAGTAGAACAATTCTGGAAATCAGTATAAAAGCTAAGGTTTCCTCTGTAATTTAATTGGAAACATTTCCTTGTCCTTATCTTTTCAGGTCCTGGTGTGCCTTTGCCTGATTTATGAATGTTGAGCAATTTCTCACTTGGATATATATTAACTTTTGTCAACTTTTGTCTCTTTATTATATATCAGTTTTTATGAAATAGCTGAAATAGCTGCTTTAATTTTTCTGCAGCCTAGAATGCTGTTTATTTATCCTATGGACCTTGTTCGTAAATTTTGGGATGGTAGTTTCTTAAGTATAGAACAAAAGACTCTTTGGCAAGTCCTACTTACCTTTCACATTTTTCAGTTCCACATATGTGCACCCCCAAGGACCTTTGTACTTTATCTATACATCAACTAAGGATCATCAAAACTGTCCCACTTTCTACTGTCAAAGATTTCTAACACAACTTCATGAGCTTCAGGTTTCTTATAGTCAGTACATCCTTGGAATATTAATTACCATTTTAAAGTGTTATTTGAATAGAGTTTCTTACTTTATCAGGCATTCTTTAGTATTTATGAATATAGTATACTATTTTGTTAAGAAAAAACCCCAAAATTCTTAGGTAATTTACAAATAAATCTGTTCATTACCTTTATGGAACTATTTTAAATGAAGACATTTGCTTTTCACAGAACCGGAGAATTGTTACAGTTGGAAGGCACCTCTCGATATCACCTAGTCCAAACCCCTGCTTAGAGCAAGGTTACATAGATCAGGTTGCTCAGGTCTGTATCCAATTGAGTTTTGAGTATCATTTGAAAATGGAGATTTAACAGCCTCTCTGGGCAGCCTAAGTATTTGACCACCCATCCATAAAGACCTTACCTTACAGCGTAAGCTAAATATCAGGAAATTTAGATGTACAAGAAATCTTATTAACTGGTATATGTACATTTAAATCTAACGTATTAAAGACTAGTTTTCAGTATGTGTTAATTTCTTGCATCCAAGTTGTAGAAAAGGTTGCTTGAATTTCTACCTGTTTGTTATACTTAAAATCCTGTTATGGGCAACAGGATTATGCCATATATGCAAAGCCAAGAAGTTATTGTTAGTCTAATTAAGGCCTTAACCATCCTATCAAAGAATTATTATTATCTTAGTGGTAGCAGTACTAGCATTTCTTGTAATACACAGTTAAAATGAGATACATATAAACTTTTAAGTTACTACCAATTTTTCTAGTATTAAGCCTATCCAATCAAGGTTGCCAGCTTCACTCAATCCAGCGTACCAGTGTTTGCAGCCAGTCATTGGCATCCTGAGTCCTTAACCCGGCAGAGTAAGAGATTGAGATTGATGGTTTCATCCTCCATGTGTTAGGTTGCTTGTGGTCATTTTTGCATGTTTGCAGACATTTTGCAGCTTGCTTTTTCTTCACTGGTCTGTAAGGCCATGTTACATAGAGATTTACTTTCTATGATGTGCTTTACATATGTTGGATACTTGTTCTTTGTTCTCTTTGATATCACTAAAACTGATGTTACTAAGCTCCCAAGGGTGCTTTATTTTGATGACCAGTATTTGGATGACTGGTGAGCAACATGAATACCTGGATGCCTGCCTATCTTAGAAGCTCTGTGGGCAGCCAGTTAGACATTTGAAATGAAATTACTAGTTTAAAACAAAGTCCTTTTTGCTCTTTAGAAGCCTGTGGAGGCTTTTCTCGGTTTGTCTTCAGTGGGATCCTCTACAGTTAAATAATTTAAAGATTTATTCCTATTAGTATCGATCTATTAGCCCTTACTATTCCTACTGCATGCTAAATTTAGTAAAGGGTACTGAAGATCTTTCATACATTCCAGATGCTGAATAGCTAAGAAAATCAAGCATTAGGAAAAGATCTGCTGACCCTAACAGAAATAATATTCTAAAATATGCTTTCTAATGATAACATTATGTATGGAAACCACATGGGGAATACGAAAGTTCTATTCAGCTTCCCTACCACATTATTTCTAGAAGGAATGGCATTTGTAATAAAAATAAAATTACACACCCCCCACCTTCTTTCATAAGACAGGTAGCTACATAGTACGACAGCCTGCTACATAATTGGAAGAATTAAATTACAGTGACCATCTATAAATCATGATATGGAATTGCAGATTTTCATACTACTTCTTTATTGCCTTTGCCAGAATAAAAACATCTGTGTAAATTTATGAAACCTGTCTTGTGAAGGGAGTAAAATTAAGACTATCAGGAATGGACAACAAAAGCTGACATAGTCGATATAACCTCTGGAACTGTGTCTTTATCGTATCCCACTGATGACAACTTTAAAGAAAGAAAAACATGGAAGAGTATTGTGTCTCTCTAATTTGTCAGATTCAATGCATTACCTGTAAGTAGCTAGACTGGTTGAGAAGAGCCATATGATTCCCTCATGTGTAAAAGAAAAGGACACTCACAGGAGAATCAAGTGGTGATCTCCTTCAGCTGGGGATTAACATCTACTATAAACACACATCACTGAATAATGTGGAGATTCTTTGGGTTTAGGTCAATTAGTCCCATAGAATGTTTAGGTATTATTATGAGTGAGTAGATATATTTTGTGGTATTTATCACAATTAGCAATGGTGATTCCAGTGAAAGGAAAGACAAAATCAATAATAACATATCAGTTTTTCTGAAAGGCTCCTATTTCTATTGTTTTGAGTAATAACACAAGCAGAGGTCTGCTTCTTTTTAAAAGAGGCTTACTACGCATGAGAAGGGTTTGTGCATGTGTGTGTCTCTGTGTCTGTGTGTATACATATAATTGCATGTATTCTTAGTGCAACTTATTTTACTTTCAATCCTTTGGCAAAGACAGCTAGCCAACATAGAGCAACTCACCTTCAGAGATCCTCCAAGAATGTCAGTGACTATGCCAATCCTTCAAGAACCATTTTAGCTTCAAGAATTTACTCAAGGTATGTCATGTTTAGAATGTGGACAAGTGTTAAAATAAGTGGACTAAACATGCGTTGAGGCATCAAAGCATTTTGATCACAGTTAGCTCCTTATACTTTGCTCACTCACCTTAGTATTTTCTAAACAGCCTAAAGTAGACAGAATATGTAGAATGCAAGACCACTTGCTTATCATACCTTCTTTACATAGAATGATGTTCCAGAAATATATCATGAAATAAAAGCTCTGCTCATGCGCTAAGAAAAACAGCCTTACAAATCTAACTATTGGTACTATATGGAGATCTCCTCCCTATAGCAGTCACTTCACAGGGAACCTAAAGCTGTGTGCAACTATTAGAGTAAAGCCATAAATTTCTCAGTAGGTAATTTTCTTTGATGCACAGTGCTTATCTTATGTCTACATTATTAAAGTGATCCACTTCTTTCTCTGCTAGGCAACAGAAGGGCCTTTTGCCACTTAAATAAATGTGTTACTTTATAGCTCATAAACATTTCTCCAAAGATATTTTTTAAGGTTCCAATGAATGTTGTTTTCCGTAGGTTTTGAGAATCAAGCAACATAATTATTTATTGACACCATCCACAACTGCCTGTAATATAGATGAAAACAAAGAACAATACATAATTCAGACTACTACTACTTGCTCTTTTCTGTAGATTCAGAAATGTCACCTATTACAAAGACTTCACAATAGCTCTTGCATATGTCCCCATTCCTTTGCTTCAACATAATTCTGATGTTAAACATACCAGGAAATGCACATACTTTTTCTATAGTTCAGGATTTTTATATAATCCTGGCTTTTTTCTCATTATTTTTCAATATAGATGTAACCATATTAGCATCATGAAAGTTAAAAAGCTGTAATCCTTTTGCTTATTAATACTTCAGGTTCGAGATGAAAAGAACAAAGTCTTTAACATACTTCATCCATTAACATGAATGAGAGAAAATGTAGTGTAAAAATATTAGCTAAATATGAATTTGTTCCATTTTCCAACTTTTTTTCTTAAATAAAAGGTACATAATTTCATAGATATAATAAATGAGAGTGAAAGAGTGTATATATTATAAGACTGTCTTCTCAATCTCATGTTATAGAGAGGTCAAAACCCTCTGACTCTGTAAGGTCACTTGACTAGTCTGACACATCCAGACTAGTGTTCCTTCTACCGGGACTACCTTGCTACTGTCCCATTATTGTCTCTACATATGACTATTACACACAGATCTATTTTTCACATAAATGTACTGTGCATATAAATTTCATATGAAAGTACTATGTAACTGACTATTGTGTGTACAATATGTCTAACCAAATCCTTGAATACTGGAATTACTTCCAAGTGGATTGTACAGGTCAGACTCCTGCTCAGAATAAACAAGCAATAAGTCCAGCTGGGCTGTTGCAGGTTCAGAAGGCCAGAACAAATGTAAAAAGTGTGTAGGCTTTGTCTAAACAACATTTCTGGACAGGAAAAATGGGAAAAGTCCACGCAAAATTTAATGTGCTTTATATCCAAAACTTGGTCTATTTCATCTGCTACTCTAGGTGTGCCCAAACACTAGTGCTTCCAAAAAAAAAGGGCTAGAAGGCACAGAATGTTTTGCTGGGGGGAACCAAAACATACCGAGCTATCTGTGCATAATGGAAAAAAAAAGCACTCCTTTCGTAACTATTAAAACCTCAAAGTCCAAAATTTTGTTGAAATGGAAAACAAAATTAAACACTTAAAGTGACACAAAAGTAACCTGGAAAAAGCCTCTGAAAATCTTGGTAAGCCCTTCTATTTCATATCATTTTAAATCAAGGACTCATGTGATTTCTTTCCAGTTCAGTAAGGATTATTCTCATATGAATTCAGGCCATTATGACTGTAGCACTCTTTCTAAGAGGCTTACATGAAAGCTGTTTGCAACTATGCATTACATGGTGCAAAGGGTCATGTTACAAAGACTGTACGGAGAAAGCGAAAAAAATAGATTGATTTGTTTTAATCTTTAAATCCAGTAAAAATCCAACCAACCAACCAAGCAAAAAGATAGTGAAAAGACTAGCTAAAACTGAAGTAGTTCCACCTGTCCTATGATGAATACCGTGAGCTTTATTTCACCATTAATTTAAGATTAATTTTAAATCTAAGAATCAAAAGGGCACAACTCATTTTAGGGCTCTTAAATGAAAGCAGCCACTAAATTTTTTCTGATTATTAACTGCCAAACTGTAGTCTAAACCAAGCTCAAGTGAAAATAATTTAGTAAATCATGTTCTTCCTGAAAGCAAAAGGATACTGATTACCACAATATTGGACTCTTACAAGATCCTTTGGACTAAAAGACATACATTAGTAAGCCTTTTGTCCCCTATTATAACACGCTTCTTCTCACCTCTCATCTATGCAACATATGGACAAATACATTGCCAGCACAATCTAAAGTCTTGCTTGTAGTGAGCATATGCCATGACAACAGCTGTCAGTGGTCAGACTCTGTGATGGTGTGCTCCCCCTGGAACCCAACCCTTATCTCCTGTAATCCTGCTCCAGTGATAACCCTCAATGGCAGTGGTAATAGACCTGTCTGACTGCATCATTTCAAAGTGGATTCGGGAGACACATACCAACACAATAGTCAAGGGCTATTGTGTAGCATGCCCATCTAACCACAGTGAAGAGGCTGGGACTTGGGGTCGGTATACAAACATGACTATGAGTCAATCATCTTACCCACCCATAAATAATGAACAGCCTGAGAGCCCTTGGAGCTCTCCTGCATGGCAGTGGGCTACACGCCAGGATCCCCCCTTGAGTAGGGACGCCTCTCAAGGTTACTCCTCGAGGTTGAGAGATTCCTGGCCGTAACAGATCCTCGGTAAGTGACTGATAGCATGCTAAACTTTGAAATCTTAGCTAAGTGATATAAAGGATTGATTGTGCATATATAATCCTTTAGACATAAACCGTTAACCAAGTCTGGGACTAGGATTGGATCCAGCCGCCCCTAGACTCCTCTCTGAGAAGGAGTTTAGAAAGCAAGGGGATCCTTTCTGAACCTCATGACTCAATGGGAGGGTCTCCCTGACAGTTTTGTCTGACCCTGTCCTCTATGCAGTAAATAACCAAGTGTACCTTGCCATTGAATCTTGTTAAATCACTGTCGCATTTACATTTACTATAGAACCTTGTTAACTTACTACTTTAGACCATTAAAATATATTTTGCTTCTCTCTTATGAGTGAAGTGTACTCACACTCCTTCCGTGACAGACTCCAATGCAAACTCCTGTGGTGGGAAATGCAAAAATGTTGCTTGCAATTACTATGATTTCATGGAATGATTCACTGCACTTATGCAAAGTGTAAACAGGTCTTACCTTTAGTGTCCAACCCATTAGAAATGGTACGGATTAAATAAAATAAATGCAGTGACACATTCACCCCAGTGAAGAACATTGTCTGCTGTACTATGTGAAGACTGAGTGCATCTTGAAAGGTATCAGTTAGCAGCACCAAATTAATGTGTTTAAGTATACAGTATACAGTATACCCATGCATACATGATATTTTAATTAATCCCATACAGTCTATTCTCATAAACGTGACTCTTTTTATGAAATCTATTATCTGCTCAGTCTCCCTTGTAGAATCATTCTATGTACACCCAACTGGATTTCTCATCTATTTTAGTTTTGCCATTATTTTAAACAAAATAAATCCTCCAATGCAAAACAAACAAAATGCTATGTTTTTACCATCTAATCTTGATTTTTATGGTGAAAAATTCCTGTTAAAACAATACTGATGTAAGCTGCATGCATTAACATTCTCCACAAGTCTTACAAATGCAGAGTATAATTAGAATGCAATTTGTGGTTGTTACTGGAAGATGCAAATATTTACTTAGTTCAGTATTATTATTGAATCTGATATCAAAAGTGGCAACAGCATACAACATAATCAGAAAAGAAAACCGTGTAAATAATAAGACTTGCCTCCAATAAATAATTTTTTTTTCCTTTTTGTATCTACCAAACAAATGCTTAATAAAACCTGCTTTTTTCTTAGTATAGAAAGATGCTTTAGGGTAACATGAAAAAGAAATATTTAGTTAAAATATACATAATAAATGCTAGATAAACATTTAAAATAACTTGCAAAAGGGCACTGCTTCTTTAGTAACCTTACTTGCAATGAGGAAGTACAGTGAGACAGATTTCAATTTAATTTACCATGGCATGAAAACAGAATAAATCCACTTAAGTCAACATGGAATACCATTGTAAAACAACATCAAGTCAGGTGAGGACAGTAGACATAATGCTATGGAAGACATGCATTCAACAAAGGGATTAAATAGAACTAATCCTTAAATTTTTTAGATACATAATAATATTTTTAATGATTTATATGAATTCTGAGACTATTTTGAGCACTTTTCATGTGTTTAATGTAGTGGTTTTTTAAACTTTAGTCTTCTTCATTTTATACAATTTTAGCGCTGCCTATAATTTTCTTGGGAAAAAAAAAATCTTTTAAGATTTTCAGTTCCTTAAATGTTCTAGTTCTTTAGCATTATTTTCTTATTAAATTTATTTTGATTTCAAACATTTAACATTTTCATTTTCTTTTTACAGGGTAAATACTGTTCTGGTTTTCACTGCTTTGATATGCAACATTAGGGCATACCATAAACTCCATGACTTAATCCATCAGACTCCATACTATCAGAATCTCTTCACTATATTGATGTATAGGTCACTTCCCAAGACTACTTGGAGAAATCCAAAGGAGCTTCTTAAAAAGACAGCTGTTAAACATTTGTACTATGGAAAAGTTTAAAAGTTGTGTTAGTAAAGGTTATTTAATAGCTGATTTGAATCATACTTGAAACTCTCAAAATTAAACAACTATACTTCTATAAAGTGGTTTTTTTTTGTGTAGACATTTGCGTGTTCATCAAAGAAAACACTTAATCTTTAAAGGTTGAGTCATTTTACTGATGCTAGTAGTTGTCAGAAATTATTATTTATTTCTATTTTTTGAGCAAATTTGAATATCACTTATAGCAAAAAAAAAAGTAATACAAGTCAGAGTGGAGACAAAATCTCATAAATTCAACAAATACCATTAATATCTCTGTTGGAAAGCTGTGGAAGTCAGCACAATTGTCCTAGGCAGGAAATTTGTTCTTCTGTGGCATATGACTTCAATTACATCATAAAATTTGAAAAATCACTAAAATCCAAATGTAGGGAGAAATTACGCAAAAGGGAAAAAGATGTCCAAAAGAGACAGTTCAATATCTTCTTTGATACCTATAAAAATGGAGTTGCCTTGTGGATAGGTGTGCTGTCCTTCAAGGTTCTGCTGAGAAACTGTATGATTGTCCATCAACCTTTAGTCCACTTACTAAAACACAGCACAACATATTACAAGCTGAAAGCAACTGTTATTTCTTAATCTCACTGAATTGTGCTCTTCTTTGGCAAAAATAACTTGAGCCATTAAATGAACTAATTAAGATGTGGTTCCCATTTGTAATGTGACTTAGAATTTAATATTGGTACAAATCAAATCATGGGTTTCATTAAGAATAAGATGGAGACAAAAAATTTTAATATTCACAATGTCTACAGCAATTGGGGAATGCCACAGCATTCAGATAATAGAGACATTTGTCTTGCACTTACTTGTAGCTGTCTCTTGTGAAATAAGGAGTCAGTAGATTTTAAATCTCAATGGTAAAAACTGCTGTACAGAATTAACTTGACTTAACATATAGAATGCTACCTATGCACTAGGATAGCATATAAATTAATTCATAATTTTATAAAAATAATTTAAAAATCAAGTAGTTTTGTTGATCTTTCAAACACTCCAACAGATCTACTTGTTTACACTGATGAGAAAATTTAGTAAAAATTTATGATTTTTGTGAGAGGAAAGTTATAACCTTCCAAAATTTCCTTTTTGATTTATTTCTTTAGGATCCCACTTCCAAAACTGTGAAATTGTTTCATCTGAATGATTTTTATTTTTTTTAATGGCTTCAACAAAACATCTCAGTTCCGTTGAAGCAGCTTCCAGTATTCACACTAAAAAATAGTTCTATCAGGACATATTCAAATACCTGTACACATGAACTAGCAATCATAAAGAGGGGAAATAATACAACATTTCTAGGTTCTACGGAAAGTGAGTTTCAAGAGATATGTGTCTGCAGGTCATGGGCAGGAGGAAGAAGACAGAACACTT
Source organism: Fregata magnificens (assembly GCA_013389945.1). Classification (NCBI taxonomy): domain Eukaryota; kingdom Metazoa; phylum Chordata; class Aves; order Suliformes; family Fregatidae; genus Fregata; species Fregata magnificens. The sequence continues at coordinate 56,189 of WAAD01027362.1, read as the reverse complement.
GGACCTTTTTATTCTGTGACAATAGAATTTCCCTTGAAGATGTAGAATTTTCCTGGGCAACCAAAAAATGTTATGTTGTCCAAGGTTTATATACGTATAGGAGCTCTTCAACCACTGAACTGGTGTTGAGAATTACCCACATGAAAAATAGGTCACAAGATCAAGAAATCTTAGAACTTCATGACACGAAGGGTATTCCAATATTTCCAGTTAGGAAAGGTCAAATAGGTAATAGCATAGAGTGTCAGACATCAGCAGCAGTGTCATGACCTACTGGCAGGTTTTTTATGTTAAACTGCTTTGATCTGCCTGACCAACCTGATCTCCTTCTATGACCGGGTGACCCACCTAGTAGATGAGGGCAAGGCTGTGGATGTTGTCTACCTGGACTTTAGTAAGGCCTTTGACACGGTCTCCCACGGCATTCTCCTGGAGAAGTTGGCAGCTCACGGCTTGGATGGGCATACACTTTGCTGGGTAAGAAACTGGCTGGATGGCCAAGCCCAGAGAGTGGTGGTGAATGGAGTGAAATCCAGTTGGCGGCCGGTCACGAGCGGTGTTCCCCAGGGCTCGGTTCTGGGGCCGGTTTTGTTCAATGTTTTCATCAATGATCTGGATGAGGGGATTGAGTGCACCCTCAGCAAGTTTGCAGATGACACCAAGCTGGGTGGGAGTGTCGATCTGCTCGAGGGAAGGAGGGCCCTGCAGAGGGATCTGGATAGGCTGGATCGATGGGCC
>WAAD01027362.1:11443-55182 GCA_013389945.1 Fregata magnificens | reverse complement strand
TGGACATCAGGAAGAATTTCTTTACTCAAAGAGTGGTTAGGCATTGGAACAGGCTGCCCAGAGAGGTGGTGGAGTCGTCAACCCTGGAGGCGTTCAAAAAAGGTGTAGACGTGGCACTCCAGGGCCTAGTTTAGGAGTCATGGTGGTGTTAGTTGATGGTTGGACTTGATGATCTTAGAGGTCTTTTCCAACCTTAATGATTCTATGATTCTATGATTCTATGATCTTGTCTCAGAGAGACTGTTAATCTCTGTGGACTTGGGGTTTAGCCCAGCTGGCAACTAAGCACCACACAACTGCTCGCTTACTCCCCCCTGGTGGGATGGGGGAGAGAATTGGAAGAGTAAAAGTGAGAAAAGTCATGGGTTGAGATAAAGGCACTTTAATAGGTAAAGCAAAAGCTGCACGTGCAAGCAAAGCAAAACAAGGAATTCATTCACTCCTTCCCATCGGCAGGCAGGTGTTCAACCATCTCCAGGAAAGCAGGGCTCCATCACACGTAATGGTTACTTGGGCAGACAAACACCATCACTCCGAATGTCAATCTTCTTCCCCCAGCTTTACATGTTGAGCATGACATCATATGGCATGGAATATCCCTTTGGTCGGTTGGGGTCAGCTGTCCTGGCTGTGTCCCCTCCCAGCTTCTTGTGCACCTGGCAGAGCATGGGAAGCTGAAAAAGTCCTTGACTAGTGTAAGAACTACTTAGAAACAACTAAAACACCTCTACATTATCAACACTGTTTTTAGCACAAATCTAAAACATAGCCCCATACTAGCTACTATGAAGAAAATTACCTCTATCCCAGCCAAAGCAGCACAGGACTATAGATGTATCAGTGGTGCAGACTGCATTTGCTGCAGGTACACTCTACACTGTTAACATTTGCTAGTTGACAGGTATTCATAGATGAATGGCCATAAAACATACTAAAATTCCAGTTTGAAATGGGCTTTGTTATTACAACAGTCATAATTCAGAACATTAAGAAATTTACACGATATTTTTGTAATATGCTACATTTTGCATATTCTTGTAATATGCAATATGAAGTAATTTCATTTTACAGAAATATGCAAAACACACAGCATATCACAGAAATGTCAATAATTCAGTATATTTCAGAAGAAAAGAGGTATAAGAAAACAGAAGGTTTTCTTTTGCCAAGCTTACTACCCTACCTTACCTTTGTTTCTGAGATGATTTATGAAACTTATATATTTAATCCAAATCAGTTTTGTTAAGGTTTTAATTTTGAAAAGAAAGTATTAGTAGGCAAAAAGTTACAAGTTGTGAGAAATTATTTTGATTTTCTGAATGTGCATCAACAGCCTAAGTCAATGCTCCGGTCCTACTTGGCAAGATGTATTAGTCCCTATGTATAGTCACACTGCTATAGCTAGATTGCTCCCAAGACTTGTTAGCTTGCTTATCTCTGCATAAACTGCAGTCTAAACGCTCCTTGACTTCTCATTTTAACTTTCCAAAATAACTCAATACATGAGTTACTGATCTAACTGATGTACTGTTTTCTAAGGTCTACTCAGTACTTCTAAAGCTTTGCAGATGTACCAGTGCAGAATTTAAATACATAGTTAGATCTCATTATGTTGTGACAAAAGTTACAACACTTACTTTTGTTGGAGCTGAAAGTCCTACAATGATGCAATTAAGAAGGACTCTCAGCATGCTTTATTTGTTTTTGGGTTAAAGTATGTTTCAATTGCCTGCTATGTGAAAGCAATTTAAAGTGTGACCTGAGTCCAAATCTAAAGGTAAGGAAAACTCCCCTCCCCCTAAATCTCTCTCTCTCAGTTTTGTTTTGTTTTGTTCTGTTCTGGGGTTTGTTTGTTTGTTTTTATTCTCATTGATTCTGTGAGGCAAGAATGATGATCTGTAAATATTTGACTGTCATACATATGAACCAAGCTTCTGCTTATAAGAGTTTCGGTTGAAATAGCCAGATATGAAATTACTCAATTGTATGACAACAGGAGAGTGAAGATTGGTTCAAACATTATAAGATTAGATTCTAGACACCAGAAAACCAGGAGCTGCCAATCTGAAGAGGAGTGAGTTTTATATGGAGATTTGTCCTGAAATAAGAATGAATATATTCCACTTCCACTTGTTTGTTAGGGTAACCTGGTTCCTGCTCTCATGCTGTCCCTTGTCTTCCCTTATGTGGAGATCAAGAAAAAGAGGGGAAATATTCCTAAGTGTCCGCTGAGTTTGGATTTGCCTGGAGTATAAGCTTGAAAACTCTTCTGAGTGGCATAGTTTAGATTAAGCGATCAAATCCAGATAACCAACATCGTATATATTATAAAGAGAATAGTGTATGTTGACTGAAAGTATTAGATGCTCAGGATGTTCTCTGTAACTAAAATTGGCAGTCATTTTCAGAGAAAATAAATTAGTTAATAATGATGGAAACAGCAAGTTTCTTTGTACAGTGAAGCAGAATTTAACTGAAGCAGAAATGTAAACATAAAACATATTTGGTAGAGGAAAGTAGAAGTTGCACATATCTGCAGTAGTGACTGTAAAAAGATACAAATATTTCCCACACAACCTTTTTAGAAAGATTAGCAAAAATGACAAAATAAAGTTGAAATCAAACCACTTATATCTATAGCAGCAAAAGACAAGCAGTGTTGTCAAGCCTTTTTAGCCAGACTAGGTTTTTAATGAGGAGAATAATGAGAGGACATTTTGACTTTAACTACACAGAAACAGTTTGCTCCTTGAAGTGTATCAGGAGAGGTGTCATTGTTATTAATCCTATAGTTCTGATTACACCCACACACATTCTAACTGCACAGGGAAGAAATCTGACAGCAAATTAATTACAAAGATGTGCACAAGTAATTTCTTCTTTATTCTGTTTTCCTGCTGAATCTAATAATATCCCCCCACTCCGCTATGTCTAGGGAACTGGGTGGTGTAATTTCCAAGTATTGTCACTGACCATGTTTTATATAACAAATGTTCACCAAAATGATGCAACGAGCAAAGTGAGAAAGGATAATCCCAGGATTACAGAACTAATGTGCCAAACCCCTTTATAAATGCATCTTCAAGATTTTTATGCTGATGGAATTGGCAAATGTGGGAGAAAACAAGACGTGCACAGAAAATGCAGTTTGCATATTCAGTTTGCATATTTACATTTCTTGTAGTCCTTTGATTGCCACTTGTTGCCCATTGCATATTGTTCTGTTAGCTATGAATTACTATATTTTTCTGGGTGGCGATCACATTTTTCATTGATATACTGACACCACAGTTCCATCAGTGTGAAGTATCAGTAAGAATAATTACTGCCTGTCTTTCATCAATGCATAGGTAGTCATATACAATATTAGGATTACATTAAGAAAATATGTAATCCTAGGGAAGTATCAGTATGCCATTAGCACACTTTTTATACTTGTAATAAAAGCTGTGTGATAAAGAGGAATTGTTTCATGTTTCAGAATTTTCAGAATCTGTTTCAGATTTGTTGATTAGAAATAAAACCCTAAAATTCGATGTTATTTTCAAAGGAAGATGTTCTTCAAGTCAATTACAGAGTTTCATTAAGGTTTTGACTTTCTTTTACATTATATGAAAAAAATCTAAGCTCTATCCAAACACACTATATGAAAAGGAAAGTTTTATTTGCTTTCTGAAAAATATCAAAGATGGATGTTTCACCAAACTCGAACTTCTTCCTTCTTGTTTAAAAAGAAGAAAAGCCTTTTTTTTTTTCAATTTTACAGAAGCTTCAATCTCCATAACAACTGTTTTCGTTACATTTCTTCATTTTCCTTTCACATAACAGCATACTCCTTGTACCTTCCAGGGCAAATTTCCTTTGTAAAACTCATCCATTAAATAAAGCTTTTCACCTATTGCAGTACCACAGTATAGTTGCTGAAAAATAGAGAAGAATGCTCAAAAAAAGAGAAAAAACAATAATATTCTTGGGCTTACAGGACTGACTTTTTGGTAGATGCCATTCTTTTTTGCTGTCTCTCCTCATGTCATACTGTGTTGTTGCAAGTTTTTTCCCTTCTTAGAACTTCACTCAACCTCTTCAATAAACTGCATGTTATTCTTCCCTTTTGACAGTTATTCCCCTGCCTTTTCCTGATCCTCAACTCCTTTCAAATGTTTGCCCTGTATTGGAAAACATTTTTATCTTACAGTGGACAATATTATTTTCCTCATCAGATCAGTTTACCTTCTAAACAATAAGCTATGAAAAACAAATACTGCTATGACAGAGTAGAATATGGCCATGAAATTGCAAGCTCTCAGGTGGAAGGGAATGTGTTTAAATGATCTGCTAAAATGTTGCTAAAGTGCATTAGTGTAGTTGTAGTTACTAAACTATTATATTATGTGTACATAATACCTGTCTACCACACAGCATTCTTGAAAAATCATCTTATGATTCAGATAATGAAATCGGCATTCTTTTGGCATGCATATGGCACTTAATTGGCAAGCAGTTAAGTTTTAATATTAGAATAAATGAAATTTATTTCTGACTGTTTTGATTATAAAAATCATACTCCTACAGACAAAGCACATTAACAAGAAAAAATAAAATTCTAAACCTATTAAAAGCTGTCATTGACCTCAGCTGGTTAAGTTTTTACTCGGTATTTTGGAATTTTCATTGCATTATCACTGGAAGTGAAAAGATAAACATTAATTTTGAACTAATATTAATTTAATAATTTAATTATTTCTCAGCTGCTTCTGCAAATCCTGAATCCCGCTGTGAAAGTACATGGAAGTACTACTAGCCCTAAGAAAAGCTGCTTTGTGGTATTTCTGTTTCAAATTTTAGAAATACGACTGTTTATCAGCTTATCCTATTCAAACCATCTGCAAGCTTTGGATCAGAATTTTGCACATTGTTTGAAGTAAGTAGTGTATAGCTCTATTGAGTCCAACAGAATATTCAAAAGGAGTGAAAACTGTGTGTTCTGGCCTCTAGAACTTATAACTTTCTGCAGGAACCAATAACATCTATTGTTATTTTTACAGTATTTGGCATTTTACTGGTATTTCATGACAATGCTTATGACATTTATGAAAATATTATATAGTATGCCAAGAAAAGGAAATAGTAAATCCTTTGAAGCCACACAGAAATGGTTCATGTCAAACATCTTTTCCCTTCTCATGGAAGATATAAAACATGTATGCAGATCAGAGAATATCTTCTCAGTTTATTACTCTACCAAAAAGGAAATTACTCTCAGACACACAAAACTGGGAAAACAGTATTCTAGCTTTTTCAACAGTTAGAATTACAGTTTAACCACCACAAAAAATAAATTGTTCAAAACAGAATTTCTAAAGTCACACTTGATCATTTAGTTATTTAAAAGTCAAACTTTTAAGTGGGATTCAAGCACTTAAACAAAGGCAGCTACTAGCGTTTGCGAAGCCTTGAAGTATCCAACTAGCCTCCAGATGCTTCTCCACAAGGGTGTAGATCTCCAGGAATCTTGTGCCATTTTTGCCAGCCTGATGCAGATGTTTTCGTCATCCTTAGACATCTAAAATTATATCAGCTTCTTATGATTATTCAGTGGTATCCTTCTTTTATGAGGAATAAATCAATGTCTGAGACAGCTAAATGAGGAGTAAAAATGATCTGTTATTTATGTAACAGTGAATCAGTAAATATTTGTTCATGCTGAGAAGATAATGATCTCAAAAAAAGTCAGCAAAAAAAGTCAGGGGCCAGGGAATTAGCAGTCTACATACCACCTAAAACCATGTTTCTTTTTTCTCTCTCTCAAGCTCAGATTTGTCACATGTATACATTACTAGAAAGAGAAGAAGAGATTTCTTGCCAGATCACATGCATCCAATGCTCATCCAGTGCATCAGCATTGTTGAAGGAGAAAATTCAGGATGCATGAGTGGGAAAAAGGAAAGTTTTATAATCTCCTTTGAACTCCATTCACCTAATGGTAACAATGCCCAGGAGGAAGAAAGACAAAAAGATGATCCTTACTTCAGTGTATCAAAATCAGGAGTTAGCAATCTTCTTACCGGAAAACCTTCCACCCCTCCGTGACAATTAACTAGTAAGTATTTAACAGATAGCCATCGGTCGCTTCTTCAAAAACAGTAAGCAAAGGAGCTATTAAATAGTCACAGAAGGTGTGAGTGCTTCAAAGAATTAAATGAGAAACCAAGCAGAATTCGCCTGATCCAGGAAGGAACTTCTCTATATTATTCTATATGGTAATCAGCACAGTCTTCTTTTCTGTCCAGCAATGCCTTTGAAATTAAGGGTGAATATGGTCAAGCAGCACAGGTCTTTTCTCCAGTGGCTGCACATAATGACTCCAAGAAATACATACATAGGCATAGCACAGGAACATTTGTTACCATTTGCACAGGGCAGCAGGAAGAAAGATTCCTTATTCTTTCTATCCTTCCTTATCCATGTAAGAACTAGAGATGATGTGGCCCTTAACAAAAATAAGGAAGCTATTAACAGTCTCCAGAGAAGATACAGTATCCATTATTACAAACTGCTGATGCCTTAACACTCTTAAAATATACTTCTGAAGGAAAGACGGTGAAAGGTGTTTTCGACATCTTTCTTACAGATTTAGGAAACAGTCTGAAACAATGTTGCAGTAAAAGAGCTCTAAGACAGTGAAGAAGTTGGAGAGAGACAGAAGAAAAAATAGCGCCTTTCACAGACTGAAAGCAGAAGCTTCTTGTCAGTGGAAGGGACCTGAGGGAGCAATGACGTTATTAGTATACTACCAAAACAGTGTTTAAGATAGCTTTTTTTCAGCTTAGATCTCATGACTCGAAAAAAGGACTCTGTAGAGTAGTGAGGAAGTCTTCTAATGATTAAAAATGGATTATCATATCACAAGAGGAGAGTCGTAGCTTCCAGCTCAGCTTAGAAAGGACAGGAACTAAGCATATAAAAGAGCTGGACATTATTTTGGTGGAAGGAATATGATATACTATCTATGGGCATTTCGTATTTAGACACACATACTCAGTTATGTCAACAAATGTCTGTCTATACCTTCCATCTTTTTTTACACTCACAGGATCTTTAAATTGAGACTTCCTTAAAGCAAAGGTCTCTCTTTTTTTTGCTATCTGGAAATTTCCTGTGGAAAAAACCCAAGATGATTAAATGTGAAATGTGTGGCTGCTGTATTTTTAGTTGAACACTGTTCAAAATTAATGTCTCATAAGTTTTCACAGAAATTTAGAAAAATAGCCTAAGTCCATTCCTCTACAAAAAATATTTTAACTCAAATCTTTTTTGCATGGATAGCTCTCCTGATTATTTCTCTGTTAACCCAGGAGGTGAAAAAGAAATTCCTTAAATTTGCCCCAGTCTGTTCAAACTCTCTCATATAGTTCCGTCTGAGAAAAATCAGAAAAGAAATAAAAATTTTTGTTTGTTAACTAATTTATCTTTCTGATTTCAATAGTGTCTGGAGGTGGCTGCACCAGCTCCATTTTCACTACACTGTACTCACAGACTGTACCTGCAAAGTAATTTCTCTTCAAGTTAATCAATAGGAAAGAAAAGAAGAGAAGGAAAATATATACCCATTTAAAAATTTCTGTAGGGTGCAGATCTGGACACATTGTACAGCTGGGCATCTCAGACACTGACACCAATTTCATCTTGCTGAGAGCTTTGTAATTTTGTTTTCAGTTAACAAATAAACATGAACAAAAGAAGCACACCTACATTCTTTGGAAGGTCCTATATGACAGCACTAACTTCACTGAAACCCACTAAATCATGGATGTGACGACTAGACTTCAAAAAGATACTGGGCCAAACAAAACACAACCAAAACTTCCAATTTAGTTTTTTTAGCTCTTTCATGTATTTCTTGTAGGTCTTGAGACACCTCCCATTAGTTTGATGCCATAGCTTAATAGTCTGCAGTAAAACTAGTCTCTGAAATTAGTTGCCACACTTACTGGAGATGGTACTGGTCCTTGAGAATGTGAGTGTTCTCTGGCCCATGAAGTTAACTTTATCAAAAAAATCACTTCTGATGCAGTGATGTTCAGCTAAATTGGTCTGAAAAAATGTAAAAATAATCCTTACCATTCAAGAACAGTCTGAGGGCTAATGCTTTGCTGACTATCAATCTAAGAAAAATTTGTCACATGATTGAAAGCCAGCACTGAATAAACTGCAGGTTATGCCCTTTCTTTCTTTCTACCAGGAATATGCAGTAAGCAGAATTATCCAGCCAAGCAAGGAGGGGAATAATCTCTTCCTTCAGTCTCCTGGCTGCACTCTTGTGGATATAGCCCAGGGTGCTGTTGGCCACCTCTGCTGCCAGGGCAGGCTCCCAGGTCCCTTCCTGCAGAGCTGCTCCCAGCCAGGCAGGCTCCAGCCCATGTCCTTGCACCAGAGCTTCCTGCCCAGGGGCAGCACTTGGAGGCTGTCCTTGATGAATTTCATTAGGTTTGCTTTTGCCCACTCCTTTGGCATTGCTAGGTCCCTGTGGAAGGCAGTCCTGCCTGCAGGCCTATTGGCTGTTTCCCCAAATTTGGTGTCATCTGCAAACTTCGTGACCATGCCCTCTGTAAGCTCCTCTAGGCCATTGACAAAAACATTGAACAGGAGAGGTGCCAGCACAGACCCCCTGTAGTACTCCACTTGTCAAAGACGTTGAGTGCTACCCATTAACCACTACCCTCTGGGCCCAACTATCCACCCAGTTTTTTACCCATCTAGTTGTCTAGTCCTCCAGACTGTAACAGCTCTGCTAAAGACAAGATAGATCACAGAAGGCAATCGGTCACACATGATTTACCCTTAGTAAATCCATGCTGACTGTTCCCCGTCACTTTCCTCTCCTGCGTGTGCCCTGAAATGGGCTCCAAGATGACTTGCTCCATGATTTTCCCAGAGCTGAAGTGAGGCTACTGGCCTACAGATCCCCAGATCATCCTTTTGGCCTTTTTTTGGAGATGGGGGCAAAAATTTCCTTCTTCTATGCATTGAGGAGTCCCCTGATCTCCACAACCTCTCAAAGATTATAGACAGCAGCCTTGCTAGCACATTACCTAGTTCTCTCAGCAGCCTTGCATGCAGTTTTACCTACCATGAGTTGTCTGTGTAAACTGAGCATATACTAGAAATAAAACAGCCATTGAACAACAGCAGATAGAACAGACAGAACAGCAACAGGACATTAATACTACACAGAATTATACTATCAAACCCATTAGACTTACATGTCATATAATTGATTAATTTTCACATTTGCCAGAAGAACCCTAGAAAAACTCAATGGGAAAATGATAGCAATGTGAGTCACACTTCTCTTTCATGATAACAAATCGGGCAAGTAGGTATGTTTGACATTTGCTGCCTTCTAATTTCAGAACAAGCTGCCAGAGGCAGAAAAATATTAAACTAAAAATTAAACCTTCCTTCAGTCACCTGGGTATTACCCAATTAAATCAACCACTGGTACAGAAATCCTATGTGCTTGAAAAAGTACATGTTCTTAAATAGTAGTGACATATGGCTTGTCCAACTACTACCAACATGTGTGAAGGAGATGTTCAGATATTATCACAATATATGTAAAAAACCCCCTCTTTTTTCTCTTTTTCTTTTTTCCTTTCCCTCTTCCTTTTCCTTTTCTACAGAAAGAAACAACAGGACAGTTAATGAACACTGATCATGCTGAATAATCTTTATAAGTTGATTGACTACTGCATGACTTACCTTTTAAGGAAGAGAGGTAAAAGTGCACACTACTAAAGTAAGCTACCTCCTTTGCAACTCTTTTGGTACTACATGATTGTATTTTCTTTCTTGCTAAGACAAAGCTACTGAAAGCTGTCAGAACACAACCAAAGTTTCAGTCCTGACACAATGTTGTTCATCCTGTTCTGCTACCTTTTGTAAATACAGAGTACCAGCAGTGCTTCAGCAAAGTTTCACCAGAGTTACATTGGGTCAACTTGGAATTTGGTTCCTGACCTTTACTATTGACTCAGATCTGGTTAGATCAATGTATCAACCAGTCTGACTGGTCATCTAAGTGGCCAGCTTTTCTGACTCAAAAACTTGTGTACCTGAGAGGAAGAAGATGGGTACCCCATGCCTCAGAGATCCAAAGGAAGGAGACACTCCAAGGATTTATCCAGCAGATTCTGTGCTGGTGTAGCCTCACCCTCAATCATGTGATGTAACAGTAGTTACATCTGACCTACATTTCCAACATCATACAAACCACTGTGATGAGCAGATGTGAGTAGTGACTTACTGTCTATGTCCAGCCTGTTGAAATTTTTTCTCTGTGCTGGGCTAAGCAGAGCTGTTGCAAAGGTTTAGTACCCTACAATCCTTCCCTCATCTAAAAATTTTTCTTGGAACAGATCTTTCAGAGGAAAACATCACACTTCTTGTCATAGGCATAAGAGAATTTGTAAACGTGCTAAAAAGTTATGCACCATAAGCATTCTTTGAGTGTTAAACCTAGAAGTTCCCCTGTGGCTTTCTGGTCCTCTGCCAAACCTTCTCTCATTGCAGGGATGTCTCATACAGTGCAAGAGGCAATGTGCTGAGCTTTGGGACCATGGAGTGTATGCTGGATACACCATACTACCCCAGGAGGAATTAATTCAATTTGCCTTCATTTGATGCTAATCACACTTTCATCTGTTAGTTGCAGCACTGAGTACCTGCAGCTTACAGTTTTAATTAACAGCACTGTTATAGCTGCAACTAGGGGAATATCAAAAGTGCGTATTCACAATTCAGTTGAACTTTATACCCGTTTTTAGTTTTACAGGACACACCATCCCCTTCAATTTTTATAATACCTGAATGGGATTTTATGTTTACATCTTCACCTAGATATAAACCACAGCAGGAATAAAAATTTAACAAAACAGGATACTCGAAGTCAAACCTAAGGTTTTAAATACGTCACAACACAAATTTAGTTGCAGTTGGCTACTCCAAAACTGGTCTTGTAAAATTAATTTGAATATGACACAAAATAATAACTTCAATCATTTCAGAAACTTCAATATTTCCTCAGAAGACTACCCCTTCTAAAGCAATCATTATATATTCCTCCTTTTAAGTCTGTCTTTCAGCTACTCACCTCAAATCCTGCAGCAAAGAATATCACTGGGAAAAATCAGAGCAAACAGGAGGAACTCAGAAAAACACTCTGTTACAAAGCAAGAAAAGAACAAATTGTTCCATTTCTATTCTACCCAGCAAATAAATGTTCCTTTGTTATATAACTGAAATAATAGTCACACTGATTAAATGTAATGTGTATTCATAATAAAAAACTTCTGGTTATTGAAAATGCTAAGTTTTTATTTGCCCTGTAATCAACTATGGGTGATTACCTCTCAGGAACAAATATTACTGCTTGCATATTTTATGTCTAAATAACTGTTAGCATGGATTTTGATTGTTGATTCAGAATAATTTTTTTGAGTAATTAAGAAGAAAGCTTAAAAATTTTTGCTTTTAAATGAATGATGTAATACTGCTCCAGGCAAAATATTCCATTGTGATACTCCAAAAAACCAGTAACAGATCATTTCTGACCTCTGAACAACAAAAAAACAATAATGCTTGTTAAGACAAGAAGATAAGAAAAATTACTGGGCAGCCTGGGAATTAAACTAGTGAAAAAAGCTAGTGATTTAGGTCAGAAAGTCATCTCTGTGGTATCACAAACATATTTAATTTCAGTCTTTAAATTTCACTGAGTTATTCAACTACATTTTCTTGCATGGAAAAGCGAAAAAAACCAGACCTAACTTGTGAAGTGAGATCTTAATAAATAAGAAAAAGAAGTCAAACTTATTCGGTGTATGCTTATTGGGGAGCTACAGTTGGAGACTCCTGGGTTATGTACGCAGTCTTTGCATCAGATTCTGGCAGTATTTTGAACCTCTTTAAAATGAATTCAGTTTCTGTTTTCTTAGTGGTCAGGGCTGTACATGCATGTATTTGCTGAAGCAGTGGGAGATACTACAACCCATGAGAACATTTTTTAGTGTTTAAGCATTCTGCTAAACAGGAATGCCTTAATTAAATTTCTGCTTGCAGAAGGATGTAAAACTCATTTTTATTCAAGGGATTACAGAAGGCTGTAAATAGGTGTAAATACCAATCTTGTTTGCAAATATAGATTCTAATCCAAGTCCATCAGAGATTCATGAGAAACCAATTTATTTTATCTGGGCTAACAGGCTATAGAAGTATTTGACAAGCATATGCACCTTGATGACACGCACTGGAAGAGTGCTGATGGAGACCCATTATTAATGAGCTCAACAGGAGGTTAATTTTGCTAGGGCATATTTTTCCAGGAAAGCAACAACCAGAAAAGAAGAATTTATGAGGGTCATGCAATGTACATGTGCCACAAGTGAAAATATTTTAATATTGAAAAATTAATTCCAATATATTAAGATGATATCAGAAGTACAACAGTTATACTGCAAATATATTATGCCTTCCAGAAAGCTCAACAATTTTATTCAGATTTGATTTTGCTCTTTTGTCTGTGAGTGTCCATCTGGTGTCCTTTGTTATAGACAATTAACTCCAGGGATAGATTGGTGCTGGTCTACAAAAAGTCTTTTTGCTCTGTGCTCATTCAGCACCTTGAAACATGGTTTAGGAATGTGACATGGATTACAAAGTGTTATGGTTATTCAGATGGTAAATATATTAAAAAAATAATTTCAAAATGTCAACAGATGTCTCAGATCAGTCATAAAATGCTACTACCACATAGGTATTCTCTGACTGCAGAAGTCAAGTTCTGACAGATGCCCCCAACAAACAGCTGTGTTGGTTTAACAAGTTACCAGACACTATACTGTTATTCTACATTTGCCGGGGGTTATTACCACCCCCAAAAGCTGGATATTTTCATGTGGATGGTACCAGATCTTCTCCAGCCCAAATCAGGCAGTGTCAATTCCAATAATTTCAAGGGGCAGTTTGACCTAATCTGTCTGATTTTGCCTGAATTAGAACAGGGAGCAGTTCCCCAAAGTGCTCTCCTTTCAGAGATGAGGGGTAGTAGCCTCCTGCAGAGCAGCTGGAACAGGCTGCTTAGGCATCAGTAATTTAAGCAAATCCAGGACAGAAGACAGCACTGTATATGCAGTTCAAACTGATGCAACTTAAATACAGGAAAAAAGCAAGATTCAACTTTTAAGTTTGTGTGCTCCCTTGAGGTAAAATGGTTTTCCCCTTGACCCTACCAGTAGAGTGAAATTTCTTCATCTTTGTTGAAATTTTTCAACACTTAGTCTCTGTCACTGATGTCCTTACTTAAACTTTGCACATTCTTTCACACCTCTGCAAAACTGAGTATAAAGTGGTGCCAGTGAGATATGCAGTGTTTTAAACAAATAAATGACACGTGTATTAATGCCTTTCACTTCAGGGTATGATCTTCCATACCTTTCTTGCACAACTGACTTGTGAGGTCATTTCAGTTCTAGATAAAGTAATTGCATAGAAGTTTATCCGATTAGGTGTTTTTTCTGTAGCACATCATGTAAGAAATACCATGCATATAGAGTAAGTACACTTTACTATCTTTCCTCATACTTTTGTCTTGCCTTCTGAAAGACAGCTTTGTATCACAAGAAGTGATGAGAGGAAAAGTGCAGAGGAATCACAAGGCACCTGAAACCGTGAACTTTGTATCTTCTCCGTTATTTATCAGATATGTTTGATATGCTACTTGTGACTGGACTTTTGTCAGCCTCCTGCTACACTGTCTGAGTCATGACAGTAGCTTTCCTATTCCCAGGATCTACTGTTCTTTTTTTCCCCAAAACCTACTAAATATTTTATATTGCAGTTATTTATTGTTTCCTACTACATGTTTTACATTCAGGGAACTTGCATGGATTCTGCCTTGAATTTATAAATGCTGTTAAGAATTTTTGTCCAATTGGATTTAGTCCTTGTGAATCCAGCTCAGAGAACCCAAATACAAGATCTTCCCATTAAGTTAGGCACTCGGTGACTTCAGGCACTTTGTTCTGGAAAATTTATGTACCTACCTGATAACACAAATGAATGAATTTTCTAATCCAAGATTCTCAAAATATTTACTCAGACGCTGTGTAACCTCATTTCAAATGTATAGACTGAAACAGTTATTAATTTAGGAGACAACTCCAATGACTTAAAACGGTATTATTTCATTTCATTTGCCACCACGCAGTAGTGGGACATCATGAATTACCCACAGTAAAAGGTTGTAGTGGTTTCACAAGAAGTGATAAAGGCTTTCTACCCATGTCCCAAGTATCTATCAAAAAATGTTCCTGTCTCTGAGCCTGCTCAGAACTGATTCAATATTTCCTGAGAAATCAAACACAAAGGTGGTCAGAATGTTTTCTATGAAAACAAAGTTTTATTTTAAATTGCCAGTTCTTCAATATCAAAATGGTTCATCCAAAACAGTTCAGTTTCGATCCCCCAAAACATGAAAGGGCATCCACAGAAATCCTGGGTGGATTCCTGGTCAAATACATCACTGCCACAAAATTAGTGTTTTCTGATTCTGTAGTTATGGAGCAGTCAGGTTTTCTGAGGCTTCAGGTTGGCTAGCCTGAAATGCAGAGACCGAGCGGTAACTGGGATTTAGTTCCCTGCACTGCAGCTGAGCTCTGGGAAACTTTGATAATCGCATCTGAAGCCACAGTTGCTTGGTCATTGAGACTCCCTGGAGGAGAACTGGAGTTTGGAGCCCTGAAGTCCCAAGGCAGTTGTTGTGACACCAGGTCCCAGAGGTCTCTAACAGCATTGCACTGAAATCTGACAGTCTTCTAATACAACTGCTGATCTTTAAGTATGCTACACCTTAAGGGACCAACAACATTACTTAATAGTTAACTTAAGTGGTGACCCCCTTAAGAAAATGTCTTTTGCAATTTGTATTTTCATTGAATGTGGAGTCAGTCCTGTTCCACCAAAGGGGATATTGCTAGAAGACCTTTTGATCTATCTTTACATGACACGTCCAAAATTACACAGGAAGCTTGTATCAGAGAAAGAAATTGCACCAAGGATTGCTAAATAGTGGCTTAGCACCAAGCCAGTGTTCCTCTCCATAAGGGTACAGTAACTTTTCTGGGGAAGGAAAACCCATTCTTTTTGCACCTTTTCCACATGCATTTCTTCAAAGGCTCTTTAAGAAGTGAATGAACAAGAAAATGTGTGCTTCACTACAACTTTATCATCTTCACAGATCAAAATTGCCTAATTTGTGCCTAGTGTGTAAACTGAAGTGTTTAATTATTGAAAAGACATACTTTGCGATGTTAATTAAAATTCTATATTATCCACAATTAATGTGCTATTTCAACTTTTCCATGTTCTGGTAAAAGTTGTTGTTGTGAAACAATTTCTTTAAAGGAGATATGGTAAATTTTTCTGGTTTTGTCTTTTCAGTCTCATTCAAACAATGTTTTCACAATATATCAAATATACATTAGCAATAGATTAAAATCAGTCTATAACAGCACGTGGCTTACTCTAAATGAATACTATACTGCATGCCTGTTTTGCTTTTCACGTTATATGCCTTTTCTGATTTTTCAGCATTTGATTAATGTGCTAAACCTCCCATATTCTCAAACTTAATAGAACACATTTTGGAGATAATATATAACTAAGTACCCATCTGTCTCGGGGACTTACTTATTACTTGTTCCTAAGACCTACTGAAACTGTATTTGTCACCTTACCAGAGAGCAAGGCCCTGGTCCCCAGACTGACTAGAATTTATTTTCTTGCATCCTCACTGTATATATAATGCAGGACCTGGAGCAACCTGTCCTCTGAGTAGAACAGAAATCTGACCAGCCACCATCAAATTGCATTTGAATGTTATTGACACTATGCAAAGATTATGTGTTTTGGGGAGCCTGTGAACACAGCGGTTTTGCAATCTGCCCACGGTTTGCAGCTGCTTTAACAAAATCCGCCCAAATGAGTCATCAGTCTTTTCTGTTTAAATATTATATTCTTTGTAGCAAGACTAAATTTACGCATGCCTGTATAAGAGATATTTATTTTTCTCATATAAAGACTTCATGGATTAAAGAAGAACTTTCTGCTTCATACTAAGGAATGTACAGTTAAGAAAATGCACTGGCACAAACAAATACATCCTAGATAAAGTCCTTTATCTTGTTTCATTAGAAAATACTTATCTTCTCTGGTTTTCTTTTTTGCTCTCGGTTGCTATGCTCTCCCTCTCCCTTTCAATGGGCTTAAGTGGTCTTAAGACAGATGCAAGCACAAATGGGGCAATTTTAAGAATTCAAAGGACACTAGGAAAGGAACAGGTTCATGCAATGACATTTCTCTGCCATAAGTGCATAGTTTAGGGCAACAATAGTACTTTTGTCCAGTTTTACAGCCTCTGAAAAAAGAAGGGAAAACTAGCTCCCTGCTCTTCTGGCCAACAGTACCCATTAAAGTGTGAGTCAGCTCTTGGGTTTCCCATGCTCTTTTATTGTTTTATTCTTTTTTAAAAATGCAATTTTCTCTTGGCCTCTTTATCCCAATCTCTTCTATGCAGAACATAAACACAGTAGCACTTAAATCCTACATATTTGAAATAATCATATTTGGAGTGATTTAGAAGTGAGATCCAATGGAGTCTAATAAGCTGAGTCTGAAAGTGTAAAGGCATTTATTTTGTTTATATTAAACCTATGCCTGTGATACAGTTGTGGTTTACAAAATGGTGTATTTCTACTTCTAATAATTCTGGATGGAACTGTTTTCACCATTTTGCTGTATCAATTAGATTTTTTCAGAAAAGTATGAGTGAAAAGGCAAAATCGGTTACCATTACTACATATTCAATACTCTGCACAGTTTGCGAAGGGGGGTTCTATTCATTTAAACCTTCTTCAGGTAAAAGAAAAAAAAATCAATTCACAAAAGACAGTCCTGTGGACAGAACAGAGACTATCATAAGTCATTCTTTTTCTTCTGATTTAGATTTTGACTAAATAATTAAAAATCCTGTGTGTTTGAGTTTAACTTCAAGAGGGATCCATTTATATAATGTTGCCATTTGATTAATCTACATGATCTTGCATTGTCTTTGTTTTATATGCAGTGAGTCAGAAAGATTTTTTTTTTTCTATCATGAACCAAGGCTGTGTCAGTCCAGAAGGACAGTTTTGACCTATCCCTGACTGTTGGAAGTAATCTGTCATGTGTTTGTGTGCTGAACCAGAAATGCAAGCTCACAGGAAAAGCTGCTTGTTATATGCAAAAATTATATGGCTGTTGTTGAGTATCAAAGACTTCTAAAACAATGGGAGTCCAAAAATGGTGTTAAAAGGATCTGTGGGTGCCTCTGCCAATCTGTGATTCCTACCTGGCTCCCTAGTATCTACTTCGTGAGGCAACTATTCACGTTTTTTGGCATACCTCTCTTCATCTGCAGCCTTCTGGCATCTCTGTTTCCTTATCCTCATGCTCAGGTAGGTGGTAGAAATGGCTTATAATGGGAAGGATTCATTTATAAGAGGAGGTATTTCAGAAACTCAGCTGGGTGGCACAGAAATCATAAGAAGATACAGGCATTTAAAACCTGGCAGGAAAAACAAGAGGAAGAGAATAGCAGTGCTGGAGAAAGACTAGTAGAGATGACACTGATCTTGAGATGACCTCAATATTCCATCAGGAGCTTGTCAGATTCCCAGAACTCTGACTGAGCTCCGTATAAAAAAACCCTGTGGCACCTGTCTATGGTGTACAGTGTATTTAGCCAACACAGATGCTTGTGGTGAGGACATACACTGCCAGTACAAGTGCAGTGATATGTAAGGGTTTTGATGTCTTTATGTTGTTGCTTCATGTGCCTGATATAAGCTCACAGACTTTGTACTGAAGAAAGTGTTATAGCTGTGACTGCTGTTGATATAATCTTGTCCTGGTTTCAGCTGGGATAGAGTTAATTTTCTTCCTAGTAGCTGGTACAGTGCTGTGTTTTGGATTTAGCATGAGAATAATGTTGATAACACACTGATGTTTAGTTGTTGCTAAGTAGTGCTTACACTAGTCAAGGACTTTTTTCAGCTTCCCATGCTCTGCCAGGTGCACAAGAAACTGGGAGGGGGCACAGCCAAGACAGCTGATCCACACTGGCCAAAGGGATATTCCATACCATATGGCATCATGCTCAGTATATAAACTGTGGGGAGTTGGCCAGGGGGCAGCGATCGCTGCTCGGGGACTGGCTCGGCATTGGTCGGCAGGTGGTGAGCAGTTGTTTCACTTGTTTTTCCTGGGTTTTGTTTCTCTCTCTCTCTCTCTCATTGTTTTCCTTTTCATTATATTATTATNTGAGTGAGCGGCTGTGTGGTGTTTAGCTGCCTGCCAGGTTAAAACACAACAGTCCTTTTTGGCGCCCAATGTGGGGCTCAAAGGGTTCGAGATAACGACAGATCTGACCAGGGCATGTTAAAACAAATTTGTGATAAGCATTCATTATACTAGTTTAATAGTCGCTGGTAACAATGTTGATATATTTGCTCTCAGAGTTGTGCATGTTCTCAGTTGCATTATGTAACACCTTACTTGCCATATATACTGTTTATCACCTCTGGGAGTGAGATTAAAGTTATCGCTTTGCTGCACTGTCTAACACTGGCTTATGTTATGATAAAATTATTGGTCATGAGATTGTACTCAGCACTGCTGTCATCCCCGTACTTTGGGAGCCATCTCTTGGAAACTATTAATAATTACACTTTTTACCTCTTCTCCTCAGAGAACCAATCCATGGGAGAGGTGGGGGGACACTTTCCTTGGCTCCTTTACCTTCCCTTTCTCCTTCAGGCTAGTTACAACAGCTCTTCAGAATATTGAATATCCTTGGGATGTTCAAACCAGCATGGTCCTATTGCTATGTCTCCTGAATGGCGTTCAGGCCTTGTTTAGGGTTAAGCAACTATTTAAGAATACCGTCCAGAGATCCACCCCCACAATGAGTACTGTGGCTACTCCAACCCCCGCGACAGGCACTGCAGATGAACCAGGGAACCAACCCATGCCGGTATCAGTCACCCCTATACACAAGAAGAAATCTTGGAAGTGAAAGTCAGCTCATTTAGAAAGTGATCTTGAAAGAGTAGAGCCATCACAAGGAGAGGAGGAGGAAGAGGAAGAACTTGTAAACGAGACGGAAACCACGCCATCCCTAACCTTGAGTGAGCTGCGAGATATGCAAAAAGATTTCAGCTGTCATCTAGGTAAGCACTTTGTCCCCTGGGTGCTCTGATGCTGGGATAACGGGGCCAGTAGCCTGGAATTAGAGGGTGGGGAAACCAAGCAGCTGGGATCCCTTTCTAGGGAAGGGGGCATTGACAAAACAATTGGAAAAGGAGCACAAGCCCTCAGCCTCTGGAGGTGACTCCTGTCTAGCGTGAAGTAAAGGTACCCCTTCAAGGAGGATGTTATATGTCACCTGGGCAAGTGGACCACCATGCAGAGAGGTATCCAGTACCTGAAGGAATTAGCCGTGCTGGAGGTGATTTTTGGTGACCTGGACAACGAGCAGTTACCCAAAGATCCAGATGAAGTCCAGTGCACACGACAAAATGCGATGCAAGTTGGCACAGAGCGCACCAGTATTGTATGCCAACTTGTTGGCAATACTGACCTGGAAAGATGAAGAGGGACCAATGTTGGATGAAGTGGCTACCCAACTCCAGCAGTACAAAGAAAACCTCTCTTCCTCCCTCATCTCAGCTGTGGAGAAACTGTCCCAGGAGGTCCAGCAACTCAAAGAGAATAGGTCCTACTCTCCACCCGTACAGATCAGTATCTCACCTACCAGAAGTCAACATTTTTCTGCTCAAGAGAGAGGATATAGCGGATACACACCATGGGCCACCCTGTGGTTTTAACTGGACTGTTTTACCATGACCATGGAGAGGACATGATGAAGTGGGAGGGAAAATCTACCTCGATCCTAGAGGCATGGGTACGTGAGTTACAAGGAAAAACAATCACAAAAGGGGTTTCTTCCAGGAAAATTGCTGCTCCAGTTTCCAGTGAGCAGGTCCCCAGACAGAGGAGTAGAAGCCCTGATTTTATTTCTGATCTTAATGGACGGACTTTTGATTTGCATCTACAAGAAGTGAGTAACGGATACTATGACCAGGAGTAGAGGGGCCCTGCCTCCACCCAGGTGGAGGAAAGGGACAACCAGGTTTACTGGACTGTGTGGATTCGATGGCCTGGCACATCAGACCCAGAGGAGGCTCTAGTAGACACCAGTGCACAGCGTACCCTAATGCCATCAAGCTATATAGGGGCAGAACCCATCTGTATTTCTGGAGTGAGAGGGGGATCCCAACAGCTAACTGTATGGGATGCTGAAGTGAGCCTAACTGGGAATTAGTGGCAGAAGCACCCCATTGTGACTGGCCCAGAGGCTTCATGCATCCTTGGCACAGACCATCTCAGGAAAGGGTATTTCAAGGACCCAAAAGGGTACCGGTGGGCTTTGGGTAGAGCTGCCCTGGAGATGAAGGAAATTAAACAGCTGTCCACCTTGCCCGGTCTCTCAGAGGACTCTTCTGTTGTGGGATTGCTGAGGGTCAAAGAACAACAGGTGCCAATCGCCACCACAACGGTGCACTGGCGGCAGTGTCGTACCAACCGAGACTCCCTGATTCCCAGTTATGAGCCGATTCGTCAACTGGAGAGCCAAGGAGTGATTAGTAAGACCCGCTCACCCTTTAACAGTCCCATATGGCCAGTGCGGAAGACTAATGGAGAGTGGAGACTAACAGTAGATTATCGTGGCCTGAATGAGGTCATGCCACTGCTGAGTGCTGCCGTGCCAGACATGCTAAAACTTCAATATGAACTGGAGTGAAAGGCAGCCAAATGGTATGCCACAATTAATATCACTAAGGTGTTTTTCTCAATTGCATTGGAGGTGGAGTGCAGGCCACAGTTTGCTTTCACCTGGAGGGGTGTCCAGTACACTTGGAATCGACTGCCCCAGGGGTGGAAACATAGCCCTACCATTTGCCATGGACTGATCCAGATGGCACTGGAACAGGGTGGAGCTCCGGAACACCTGCAACACATTGATGACATCATTGTATGGGGCAACACAGCAAAGGAAGTTTTTGAGAAAGGGAAGAAAATAGTTCAAATCCTTCCGAAAGCCAGTTTTGCCATAAACCAAAGTAAGGTCAAGGGACCTGCCCCGGAGATCCAGTTTTAAGGAATAAAATGGCAAGATGGACGTTGTCAGATCCCAATGGATGTGATCAACAAAATAACAGCCATGTCCCCACCAACTAGCAAGAAGGAAACGCAAGCTTTCTTAGGCGTTGTGGGTTTTTGGAGAATGCTTATTCCAAGTTACAGTCCGATTGTAAGCCCTCTCTATCAAGTGACCCGGAAGAAGAATTATTTTGAATGGGGCCCCGAACAGTGACAAGCCTTTGAACAAATTAAACAGGAGATAGTTCATGCAGTAGCCCTTGGGCCAGTCCAGGCAGGACAAGATGTAAAAAATGTGCCCTACACCGCCGCAGGGGAGAATGGCCCTACATGGGGCCTCTGGCAGAAAGCACCAGGGGAGACTTGAGGTCGACCCTTAGGGTTTTGGAGTCGGGGATACAGAGGATCCGAGTTCCGCTATACCCCAACTGAGAAAGAGATGTTGGAAGCATATGAAGTGATTCTTCTGCATTCATCTAACAGACAGGTTCACATCTTGCACCAGTAGTTTGTTTTGTTCCGCTTTTTCACAAGCATCTTTCATCATTACAGAAACATATCAGGTTTTTTGTGTTCACACCTACTTTCCTAGGAAACCTGAACACAGTTCTTTCATTGCCTACCTCACCTACCCAGCCTCTGCTCACAAGGGTGCTAATAGTTTCTTTCTCTTTGCCATTCCTATTTCTAACTTCTAGCATTCTTCTGTCCACCACTCTCTCTCTCACTAACCTGTTTTTTCTGTTCTGATGCGTTAAAGTCAGACATGATAAGCATGCTTTTATTCAGTACAAAATATGAATTTTAAAAGATATGTTCTTCAAAGTTGCATTACATAATTTTGACCTGAAGATAGTTTTAATGGAACATAACTACATATTCCAATGGAATTATTTTCAATTTATGCTTTTCTAATTGAAAAAGTAATTAAATACTGTTTATAGTATTTCTCTTTGCCATATAAAATATATGTGTCTTGTTAAATACTTACATCAATTCTCATGATGTGTCAGGAAACATAATTGAAGAAGCAATTGAAACAAAACCATTTCTTATAAATTTCAATACTTATTACTCTGAAATTGTCATCTTTTTTGTAGTGTTTTTGAGCAATTTTCCTCAAATGACTGATTCCTTCTAGACAACAGATGACATTGTTGCTCTGTGGTATATGCAATTTTACCTAATTTGCTTTACTTTTACAGGACTTTAGTGAACAAATATAATTCAGGCTTCCAACATGATCCATGGTATTGTATACTCAAAGTAATATAAGATGCAAGTGTTAGGGACAAATTTTTGTGTACATTATAATGTACACAATAAACAATGTGTAAGTAATAACCATTCATTAGCAGAAGTATAATTGATGAATGAATTTCGTAAAGTTTAAAGTAAACTTTAAAGTTTAAAACTGGCCTCACTTGTCAGTCTTCTGAACACTCCCATCACAATAATCTCTAAATCCCTAACTGATATACCAAGCCCTGCTTCCCCCAAGTATATTCAGCTACTACAATGGACTGTGCAACTTTTTCCGGATCTTCAGCAATTACCATGTCATCTGAGACGCACTGTGCAACGGAAAATGATTGATTAACACTGTTGCAATAGACTGACATATGCCATATCCTATCCTGGTTCTCTTTTCCTGCCATTTTGGCAGATCATAGACCATATTCCTCACCTCAGGTTTCACGGTTTCACCAACACTTCAACATTGGTCTTTCACTTCCCAACTGACTACTTTAACTGCTGGAGTACTGAATGAATCTTTAATAATCTCTCCTGCTGCAGCTAATCTACTGTTTCAGCAACAATTACCACTTGAACAAAGGAGGAAGACTACCTCATTGAGTACAACAATAACTTTTTACATGAAAGGATGACATTCAAATTATTCAAGATCTGATGAAAGTCTACACAAAAAGGAAAAGATTTCACAGTAGAGATTCACAACAAAGTGACTTGGTAATTAAGACATTTTTGTGTACTGTAGAATATCTGCTAAAGCTCCAGATTCAAATTATCTGTAAAGCAGAGAACAGAGCTCTGGTTTTTCAAATCCAGAGGAAAATCCTAACCAATAGGCTTTTACTGTTCTGCAGAGGATTAGACTCTTCAGTGATTGCCAGCAAATTCTTGAAAGCCCTATTTATCCACAGAACACAGTAAGATTAAAGAGGACTATTAATATTTCAAGTGTACTTTAACCAATGACTGGTAACAACCACAACAGCAACAAAAAGAGGAATCCTAGGAAAATCTGAAAAACAAATCATGGTCTATTTCTGATTCCTTAAACTTCTGAGAAAACAAATATATCAGCTGAAATCTAAGGACCTTCATTTCCATAGAAACAAGTAAGGAATAGGTTTTCACAAGCTGACAATATGTGTTTTGTAAGGTTGATACAAGGGGGAACAGGCATTCATACATTACAAGCAGTGTAACTGTTTTGTAATTTTGTTGGAGTTCTTACCTAAGCAGCATACCCAGGCTTGAGCTTCTGCTGAGTTGTTCATTAGTAAGGTATTTTCACAAGGTGATTCATGTAAAAGCCAAATCATCCTTTTCATCATTCTCCACTGATTAGATAGGAAATTTACATTTCTGTATTTCTGTAGTGACTCAGTTTCAGTGGAATCAGTCAAGATCCTTAAGTCCCTGGTGTTATGCTTCAGGTATGCTTAAACTGACACATAGTGAATAAGATTACCTTCCAGAAATGCAGTCTAGATGATCAAAACCACATAAAGATTACAAAAAATATTTTATGGCAGATGTTCCTGGCAGAATGCGTGCTACACGCGTATAAAAAAAGAGTATTTGTTTTCAAATACCTGAAGTAACCTTAGGATATAAATACAGATCACTAAAAGGGGAACCATTATACAGCTAGGGGCTGACTGATATTTACAAAACAAATTGAAACAAAATGCTTTATTAAGAACACTCGTAAAAATAGCGTGGGAGGTGACATTTTTGAAGAGGTTGAAAACATGATATTTTTATATAACTTTCAAAATTGTTAGTGATATTTTTCATCAATTATTTTTAATAATTTTTAAGACTTAATTGAACACAAGTTTTAATTAACTATTGAGGATGAAATACTTTCATGGCCCAAAAATATTTTACCTTTATAGAAACAATCTAAGCGTGTGTAAACTGTATCCCCTAATATGGTGTAAATAGTTCTCTGAGGCTTGTTTGTGGCTGCCTTTGTTATCATGATCAGAAAGATTCAAATCAATTTTGTGGAAAGCTAATTTTACTATTTATTTTTCAGAAGGATATTTCACAAAGTGTTTTTCACACAACTAATGTGAAATTGGATTAACACTTTTTAAATTTTGACC
Source organism: Fregata magnificens (assembly GCA_013389945.1). Classification (NCBI taxonomy): domain Eukaryota; kingdom Metazoa; phylum Chordata; class Aves; order Suliformes; family Fregatidae; genus Fregata; species Fregata magnificens. The sequence continues at coordinate 30,502 of WAAD01027362.1, read as the reverse complement.
ATTTATATGCAGATAAGAGGAATTTGGCTGACACGTTCAAGTATTTTTTTTAAAGGAATCATCTAAAACTAATTAATAACTTTAAAAATAACATATAGCAATTTGAAGTGCCACTGGCACACCTTATGGGAAATGCAAACATTATCTTATTTACATATGAATCTTTGACATCTTTTACATGACTCAAAGGACAAGACATTTCTAAATTGTTATGTCTTACACCACGATCCCATATGTATTGTGTTACTAAATTATCTGCACAGAATGTTAAAGACCTTGCTGCTGCTTCAACATAAATATTATTCCAAATCATGCACGGAGTGTTAAAAAGGCAATTCCTTTTGACAGGAGGAACACTGGTAGAAAGAGAAATTAAAATAGCATTGAAATTTCACAGCATTTCTTGAACGCAGCACTCGGAGAGATGGTGTGGTGCTTAGACTGGATGGTCTGGCACATGCCTCATCTTTCTTCTTTCTACCTATCCACAGAGGTAGCAATCATCCAATTCATGGGGATGGTCATTGAGAGAACCCAGTAAGTGTCGGTACAACTGGCAGTTCCCCAAATAGATGACTATTTTTAGACATCAGACTTCTTTTAAAAGAGGCATGAGCTATTATCTTTTTAGAAAGTTTGCTTAATGATCACTTAATGAGACAATAACTAAAAAGGAAAATGAATTAGTCAATCCAAGTTGTGTGTCCTTTCTTAGCATATCTATAGAAGACTTTGTTACAGAATTTCCATTCCTAGTACTGATGGAGATGATATTTTTCACATCTGGACTATTTAGGGATGACCTTTACTGGGGTTCCTGCTTCTCCCTGAAGTGCACTCAATTTCACCACACGTTCCTTTCACAATGTGCAGCTCAACATTCCCAGCATCCTGAAGATAAGAACTTTACTTTAAAAATTAATAATGAAAAGTCTTAAAGCTAATATATATCTTTATAGTTTTTATTTTCATCCTGTGCATGATAATCCTCAGCAGGAAAATGCAGAAATTACTTGTCCTAGGATACTATATTGACAGTTCAGGAAATCAGAGTTTAATTGAGTCCAAATCATTGTTCCTTCACTTTTCTCCTGGATGGCAGGGTTGTCTATGACACACCAGAAACTGTCTATGAAGTTACATCCATTTCTTCTGTCTATGTGAATTACAATTAAAACAGAGTGATGTCACATTTTGGGTCTGAGCTACACTGGGAGAGGATAGCGGCAGAGATGAATATTCAGTCTATCCTAAATAAGGAAAAAAGTCCAAGAAGCAAGAGATACAGTTTTGCCTTTTCAAACCTGTCACAGTAGCATGGACAGGTGCTTTGCTGAGTTTTCCTACAAAGAACAACTGAAGTAGCAAGATTTCACTGTCTGTGCATTTCTTTTTATCTATAAGATTGGAATGGTTTAGCTATTCTCTTTAAAACAACATCAATTCCCTTTATTGGACCTGGTGAAGTGATATTATCACAGACAGCTCATGAAATATTGGCAACATTTGTGTGCATTGACATGGAGGCTGTGATTTTCAAGGAAATCTCCGGGAGATGGAGATTTCAAGGAAACCTTAGGAAGTTCACTGTCTGAGGTGTTTTGCAAGTGCTGATGGCCTTCATGTGAGCTGTAGAACTACCAGGTTGTTTAGCATCGCAAAGGAATTATGTCCTGCTCTTGTGACAGGTTTGGCAGCTTTCACTCTCAAATGTTAAGTACCTTACAGTACAGATGAAAGCACATTATTGAAGACAATATCCTTACAGCTTTCATTTTCTTAACACTTCAATAGCTGACAGAAAAAAAGGGAGTATCTTAGCTCACTGAAAAACATTTATTTTAAATTATCAAGGGCATTGTATAAGGGTCAGTTTAGGTATTAAAGGTCACAGACAGTACAGAAGAGGTGATTATCCTAGAGAGGTAGGCTGGTATGCTGTTAATACAGCATAAATTAGGAGACTTGAAAGTACAGTCTCAAATGTTCTCTATATGTATATTTTCTAAGCTACAAGGGGCCAGTGTTCGTATACACAGTGTAAGAAAAATATATTAATGGAATAGATAACATTAAAAAATGATATTGTAACTATCAATACCCTTTTTTTTTTTTCCCCAGAAATGAAGGTAAAAATAGGTGATGAACATGAAAGTTACTTTTCATGTAAGATGGTGTCTTACATTAACATAGGACTAGGTCAATAGTAAATCAATAAATGACATGTTTTAAAGACTATGCTATTAATACCATCCAATGGACTTCCATTTGTTGGTTAAATACAAAATAACCATCTTTGCTAGAAGTCTAAGAAAATTCCTTCCAGGAAGGAAATTTCCTCTCTAGGAAAAGTTAACGCTGTAGGAGGACAAATGTAAACTTATGCACGTGCACATGTGTGTGCACGTGTGCGCACGCGCACACACACACACACAGACACACTTGCTGACAGTTTGCCAACTTTTAGCCTGCAGCATAATCAGCCTTCTCTAAAATATTTGATAATTTTAGTTAAAAGGCTGAGACCCAAAACTGCTTTGATGGATTTATACTTTCTCCAAATCTTCCAACTTTTTCTGACCACCTTGGATTTAGTCTTAGAATAGGGAACATAATCTTTTAAAATACTACTTCTATTCCCTATTTCTCAATTCCTTCAGTTAAAACTCAAAATATGCAAATGTGAGCTCCAATATAAGTATAAGATAAAATCATATTCAAGTGACATCAATTTTCTAACCCCAGAAAAATCAAATTACAAAATAGATCCCACTTCAGATCTGGAATAACTGCAAATTTAAGTGGAGGAAAAAAAAAAAGTTCAGCATACTGGGATCAAGGCACGATTTGTGATAAATTCATAAATTGCAGCCAGCAACTAACTATGTAGAAAAAACATAAAATGACTATGCAGAGAAGGAATCTCAGGAAGGTTAATATGGAAAATCCACCTACTGCCATCATATAATCCAGTCTAATTTCAGTTTTCACAAGATATCCTCTCAGACAGTCCTTTGCAGAATGGTTAATTTTTTAAAAATTACATAGCATTACTTTGCAGAGGAAAGCATGAAGGAAAGGATAGGCTGAAAGGCTTTTTATTTAAAAATTGTAATTTTTGTAGTCTTGAAATTACTAGTGCCTATATATTGTACACTCAGCAGGAGTTCAGGTGCTCCGATTCCTTGACAGATTGTATGTTATTTTTCATATTATTTCTATTTGAAAGCAGATTTTAAAAAGATAAGCTATCAAACTGAAACTGGTTAATTACAAAAATATAAATTAAATATGAAATTCCTACTGTGATACTTTTAAAAAAAGTGGATTAAAAGAAATCCCTTTTTAAAGGCTAGGAAACTTCTGTTCCTCTGTTGTTTCTCAAAGTCTTTTTAAAAAATATGAAACAATAACTTCAGAACACATTTCCAAATCGAAACTCACCAACACTGTTCCACAACTGTTCACAATGGCACAGACCTCCAGGACTTGTAGATGTGTGTCATCATTTAAACATCAACAGCAGGGTATGCTGGAAAACACAACACCTTCCAGGATCTTTTCCAATGAAAAGAGCTTGCAGCCTCAGTACTAAAGGAAAAATCTATTCAGGAAGTGCACAACAAAGTGAAAAATGGTATTTTTCTCCCCTCCTTTTTTTTTTTTTACATTCTGCACTAAAGTTCACAAAGTCATCCTGCATATATGAAAAGGAAAAGGAAACAAAAAAGAAGGATTAGGACAAGGAAAAGGAAAAGGAAAAGAAAGGGAGAGGGAAAGGGAAAAGAGAAAGGGAAAGGGAAAGGGAAAGAAAGAAAAGAAAGGGAAAGGGAAAGGGAAAAAAAGAAAGGGAAAGGAAAAGAAAGAAAAAGAAAAAGAAAAAGAAAAAGAAAAAGAAAAAGAAAAAGAAAAAGAAAAAGAAAAAGAAAAAGAAAAAGAAAAAGAAAAAAAAGAAAAAGAAAAAGAAAAAGAAAAACTAAAAAGAAAAAGAAAAAGGAAAAATTTAGGTTTTCCACAAGTAATCTAGAACTGTTTGTAGTAATTTGGAATCAGTGCTACAAACCCCTTAAACAATGCCGTATCAGCATGGGTTTTCACTTTATGATTTTGATTTACATTGATTTGCTCAGCATAGAGAGAGCTTAATATTCCTCAATGTTTTTCCTACTGCACTGTGACACTGCTATTAACTTCTCTATTCCTCTGCCGTGTTTATAAGCAGGGAGGCAGAGGGACTCAAATGGATTCCTGTCTCTCATTTATATTGTTCAAATAGTAATTACTCGGTAAGAAAGCCACATTTAGTTGTGTTTGGATGATAGGGTTGTTTTACTCTTTGAAACTTCATTATTCCTGTATGTATTAATAGCACCTCTGTTTTCACTCCTTGTTTCACACAGAAGAAATAAAATGGGGAGTTGTTCACCCCACGTTACACTTTGATATCAGCTGTGTTTCATGTAAAAATCTTTCAGATGGATCCAGTCACACCAGCTTGCTCAGTAGTCTGCTGAAATGCTCTAGCAAAGCAAGCCAAAGAACTTGGAAATTAGACACCCCATGGAATGTTAGTAGTTCTCATGGCCTTATAAATATTGGTAATTACAAAACCATTAAGTAGATGCGTCTCTGTTGCAAAAGATACCGTAGGGAGCACTGAAAGAGATTTTCCCTAATGAAAAAAAAAAAAAAAGAAAGAAAAGAAAAGAAAAAAAATCCTACAGAGATTATGCTACCTTGCTGTGAAATCAAGGAATTATGCTGAATAGCTCACTGCTTCCTGCAGGGAAAAAATTTTACAGAAATGTGTCAGGCACAGCCTGGTATTGGATGATAAAGAAAATTAAAGACTGAGATTACAGTTCTATCTGTCTTTCAAAGTGAAAATAAAAAGACATTGGTTGAATGCTTTGATTGGAACTCATGGTGTTCAAAAAACAGGAAAACATTTATCCAGTAAGTGAAATAATGTCAGATAAAGCAAACTCCCACATCAAATATACAGATTTTCATGAAGAAACTTAGCTGATCCCATCTATGATTGGGAATCAATGACAGGAATTGTACCAGGTAACATTTTGGTCCCCTGTATTCACATTTCTGGCTTCGATGATGTACCCATGGATGCTTTTGAACTTGCATAGTGAAACTAGAGCACTATGGGCACTGTCAGCTCCCTGAGGCCAGGAGCACCAGGGCTCCCCTGCATCCATCAGGGCAGGGCCTGGTGGTCAGGACCCATCCCACTACCCTAACCAGGAGCAGGGTAGCTGGGAGGCACTGGGACAGGCCCAGCCCCAGGCACTGGGCAACTCCCTGGGGATGGGGCCGGGCTGGGACATGGGCCCATGGGTGGGCCTGGGTTGGTGGGACCCATAGTTGGGCAGGGCAGGGCAGGGCTGTGGGGAGCTGGAGACCGGCCCTGCTGTCAGGTCACCGGGGCAGGGGCGAGTGGCCCCAGGGGGGCTGACGTGCGGTCCTGGGCCGTTGTCAGGGTGGGGGGAGTCCTGGAGGAGGTTCGACAGGGACAGTCAGGGCTGGTGGTGCTCTCAGGGCCGTATTAGGAGGTAACTGCATCAGCCTGCTTGGATTTTCAGAACTTCTGAAGTTCCGTATTTCCTTTTGTACCAGGTGCAGATGACCAAGTTCTAGCAATGGTGGGCTGGAGGGGCAGCCCCCGTGAGGAGCGGGCGGGGCTGCCCCGCGCTGGCCACAGCCGGTTCCAGCCGGCTCCAACGGCCCCAGCGAGGGCGCAGGGCACAGCTGGGCTGAGATTCCCCTGCTGATGGTCACAGAGGTATCCTGAGCCGTTGCTTCATTTTCAGGTAGACCGCTATCATAACAGACTTTCATAATTACATAAAACACAATGGCTGAACCCACTAATAACCTAAGTGAATAAAGGAACAAGATGACGTTCATTTAATCATTTCTATGTAAGTGGGCAGGAAGGACAATAATTATTTACATGGGAGTGGGAGACACAGCAATAAGGTTGCTTCCATAGATCTTTCATGGATAGCACTGTGAAACTAGCTTAATAACACTCATGACCATCATTATAATTTTTTATTTCCTTCTATGCATACAAAGAGTTATCCGTTTCAGCTCCTGTCCTCTAATCATTTAAATACACATCTCTCTCAAATTCAAAATAAAACCTACACACAAACCAAAATTATCAATATTAAACAGTGATTCATAGCAGCAAAACATCTTATGTAATTACAGAAGCATCAAGACAGCAAAAAGGAATTTTTTTCATGCATTATGACAACTGTATAGGACTTCAACAAAAAGAAAAATGTAGGGTAAAATAAAAGAGCACTCCAATAGGACAAATAGACAGAAATTCAATGAATAGTTAGTATGATGGGATATTTGCTTTATAATACTAAAGAAAGCCTCCGCATATGCCTGGAAACTGCTGCACTGGGTATCATAGAAACTTATGGCAGAAACTTTAACATTGACCCAGAATTCGGACAGCCAAACTGCCAGGGGAAGGAGAGAGGAGTGGGGAGCTCCCCACTCCCATGTGGGCAGAGGAGTCAGGAGCCAAGGGTGTGTCACAGTTTAAGACCGAATGACGCTGTGGAGACTAAATGGATTTGAATACCAAAACCCTTCAATCACAGATATATGTACAGTTTTACAAATTACATGACTTCCCTGTTCTGTAGCAGAGATGATGTGGTCCAGCAGAAAAGTTGGGTGGGTTGGCATAGCGCTTCCAGACATAGGGTGCACCGTCAGGGGCTGGGCTGCAGGGTCCCATCCCAGCCATGGTGTGTGCAGTCACGAGTCCCTTGGAGCTGTCTCCTGTTCCCTGGCTCCCCATGGGTGTTGCAGGGATGGTCCCAAATCCTGGGACAAGGTAATGGGGGCCCCTGGGTTCCACCAAAGTCTCAGGTTCTACTTTATTCTGGGTTCCCTCCACAGCCTCTCTCCTTGGATCCCTTAAATTTCTTTAGTTTCCCAAGTTATGGGATTGGGTGGAGAATATTTCCTTGGTGACTAGTGTTTTCAACTTGTGCTGTTGTTTTCTCATGTGCCATTGTTGGTACCATAATCGGGTTGGTCAGGATACTTCTGGGCATGTTTGTACTTGAAGATCAGCAGGTTGTTTTCATAGTTCAGCTTTCTATTTCCTTGAACACACAAAAACTATTCAAGGTTCATTCTGGTGTTTGGGAAAAAGTGGTGGTCACATTTTGTCTCTTCTGCTAAAACAAAAATTTGATTAGCGCTCCCAGGCATATGCTAACAGCTGTGCTAACTTGGGTCTAATTCATGCAAACAGCTACACAATGCCCACAAGGCCAGGGGGCCCCTGTCCTGCCTTCCCCTCCCCAGCTGAGCATAGTCTCACCGTGCCCCAACAAGCCCAGCTGAGTGGGGCAAGGAGTGGCCATTGGCTGGTGATGTCCAGGTGAGGCAGCAGCAATGAGGCAGGTTCTGGGGCAGGGCAGGTTGTCAGGGCAGCAGGTTAGGAAAGCAAGGTGCACAGTTGCAGCGTAGATCAGTTCAAGAGCAAGGCTGAGCACTTGACCTTCTATACAGCTCCCATGAAATGGGGGCAAGCCCTTTCTTCTCACAGCTCTTGCCCAACAGTCAGACCCAAGGTCCTGCAGCTGCACCAGGTCAGAGCTAGCCTGAAGCACAGGGGGCTAAATCCACAGCGGGGAACAGCTGTAGAGCCTCTTGGTACTCTCAGGGTCCTGTTGCTAACTTCACTGGGAGGTAGAAAGAGGAAATGTAGGCCATGAGAGAGAGTTTCCCAAAGCTCACGTAGGAGAAAAGTAACAGACAAAGGTATCTTATCTCCTATAGTGCCTAAAGTACTGTGGTCCACAGTGAATCTGATTTATACTTCAACATATGAGACCAAAAAATCTAGATATGAAGGAAACCATGTTTGGAGATGCAATTAATAAATCAAAGAGGATCACTCACTTCAAGAAACTTAATATATAAAAGCAAAATAATTCAACATAAGATAGCAGGAAGTACAGTTTTCCAGAATCAATACTGAAGGAATTCCTATGGAGATGCTGGTGATGTTTTTAAAAGTCCAGTAATGTTATACAAATGTTTGTAGCTCCTGTGGAAATGCTAGTATTTTGTGAATATGAAGCTGCATCTCAAATGAAAATGCTAGCTAATAGTATGTTTTTTTAAAGAAAAGGGAATTGTTTTGTTGTTAATGCATATAAAGCTATAAAGATGGAAGATATTTACCACGTGGGATCAGCACTGTTAAGCATCCAGTTCCCAGATGGAATCTAAACAGGAATGTGAGCTTTAAACAAAACGATTTTATTTTATTTTACATTTTCATCCACCACTAGGACAAGTCTTGTCTTATATTGTCTATATACATAAAGTTTTATAAGGAAATGGTAAGGATTCACTATAACAATGCAGTTATTTTACCTTCAGAGAAGTTATTTACTGTGATGATATTATCTAGGTCCTTCCCTCACCTATACCACTATGGCTGAGGAATGAATCACTATAAAACTCAGCGTACTATACAGTAATTCAGATTTAACGTGTTGAGTGTAAGACTGAAAGTCAACAGCTATGGCAGTATATAGGCATAAATTATTACTTAATAAATTCACATTTAGGAGAATCTTATTTTATGGCATAGGACTGGGAACATGGAAATTAAAAGGCCTTTATTGGCATAAGTTAGAATGACCACATTTCTTACAAGTGAATGGATAATTCTGACCTTTTAAAACATCTGTGAGAGCAGAGTGAAGCATTTTCTGCTCTAAATTATGATGACATGACTCTGGATTAACTTCAGAGATACCCCGATGGAGTAGCACAGTGCTCAGTAAAATTTCTACACCCTGAGCAATTTCTGAGGAAAAATAAAGACTAGGAAACAGGTAAAATATTCTGAACTGTCTGAAATAACTGCTGCGTACATACTGATTGGCATGTTGGGCCCTTCTCTAGTGTACTCCAGTGAAGTGAAAAGTAAAATGACATCTTATATTGTTATATAAATAGGATGATTAAAACTCCTTGACTTGAGTAAATAGTTTCAATTCAATAGTTTCAATTCTTTTCACTATTTCCTGTGTCCATATTGGTAATACATATAATAGAATCATATATTGCATAATAACAATGACAGAATAATATTTTATCTTGGGAAACTAAAGACTTTGGGCCTCCACAAAGATACAGAAAAAGCTTTGTGATCATTCAATGAGTTTATTAAAAAGATATTTTAATCAAAAGTTAAACATAAAGGTACTCCAAAACTAGTTATGTCTACACCTTTGGAAACTGCTTATGATGACAATGTATTCTCTGACTTACTGTTAATAAGCAATATTAGTGAATTTTCTCAAAGTTTTATCTATAAGGAGAAAGACTTTTTCTCCTTGAATTGCAACTCTACTGTACAGAGTGGATTTTGACTTTTTTGTGATCTTTAAATATATTCAATATATTTGTGCATAGAAGACAACATTCATACCTGAACATGACATGAGCAGAAAAAAATTAACAAATTATTCTCTACATGTACTTTTCAATAAGAGTTATGTGAAAACTACCTACTGATATTTGAAAGATCATATAACACTAGTAAAATAAAAAATATTTTTCCTCTTTGACCTTCATAACAACAAAAATATTTGAGATGAATTAAGCTTCCAGTAGATATAGTGTTGTTTTCTGATGATTTCACAGAATCACAGAATCACATAATGGTTGGGGTTGGAAGGGACTTGTAAAGATCACCTTGTCCAACACCCCTACTTGAGCAGGTACACCTAGAGCAGGGTGCACAGGACCGCGTCCAGGTGGGTTTTGAATATTTCCAGAGAAGGAGATTCCACAACCTCTCTGGGCAGCCTGTTCCAATACTCTGTCACCCTCACAGTAAAGAAGTTTTTTCTCATGTTCAGCTGCAACTTCCTGTGTTCTAATTTGTGCTCATTGCCCCTTGTCCTGTCATTGGGCACCACTAGAGAAGCACCTGGCCCGATCCTCTTGACACCCACCCTTCAGATATTTGTAAGCAGTAACAAGATCCCCCCTCAGTCTTCTCTTCTCTAGGCTAAACAGACCCAGATCTCTCAGCCTTTCCTCATAAGAGAGGTGCTCCAGTCCCCTGGTCATCTTTGTGGCTCTCCGCTGGACTCTCTACCACAGTTCCCTGTCTTTCATGAACTGGGGAGCCCAGCACGGGACACAGTCCACTATATGTGGCCTCACTAGGGCAGAGTAGAGGGGGAGGATAACCTCCCTCCACCTGCTGGCCACACTCCTTTTGATGCACCCCAGGATCCCATTGGCCTTCTTGGCCACAACAGCACAGTGCTGGCTCATGGTCAACTTGCTGTCCACCAGCACTCCCAGGTCCTTCTCAGCAGAGCTACTTTCCAGCACGTCAACCCCCAACCTATACCGGTGCATGGGGTTGTTCCTCCCCAGGTGCAGGACCTTACACTTGCTTTTTAATTTAATTCACTTGATTTTCTCAAGTTTCTCTGTGAAAGGTCAGCAACTGTTTAATGCTTCATCTCCACTGGAACTGTTGTAAACTGAATGACCTGCCTTATATTAATTGTCTATATCCACTAATGATTTATTTCAGAAAAATACACAAGAACTTTGCCTTAGCCGCACATGCATACTTAAAAATATTATCACATTTAGATTATTTAAACTTCTTCCACAAGACAGACCTGTTCTCCATTTTGAACATTTATGTAACTCTTTCCTCTATTAACTTTTGCTTTCTTTTCTAAATTCTTGCATTATTTTTACTGTTTCATAATCCCTCTGTCTTTAACCATCACTTGCAGCATTAAATCACAGTTATATACACTTTTAGTATTACCCATTCTATATCTCTTGCCTTTCATGATTTTCACAGTAATCTTCTGCTTTTCAGGAGAATTCGCATACTTTTGGAGTTCTTCTTGAGCTAATCTGTTGTAATTTTATATCCATTTAACATTTTTGCGAGTGTTGTGGCCTCTCCCTTTTCTGTCCCACTTCCTAGTATTTATGTACCAAAGGGACTTGGTTGTACTCACGTTCATGTTTTTAACCAAACTACAATGAAATCAGTTAAGTAACACAGAAACTTATGCCACAACTTGACTTTGAAAAATAAGGTTGTCACTCCTTTCCTTTGGAGAAGGAGCAGAACATTAGTAACAAAGGCTTGGTCTTTAGCAATAGATGATGCTCCAGTATTGACTGTGTCTATGTTGAAAATGGCTGAAAAGTGCAAGTGCCTGCTGCCTTCTTAGTTCCCTAAACAAGAAAGAAACACTACAAATGAGAGGGGAAACAGATATATTCACTGTTTATCCCTCCTTGGGCTTCTTCTGAAGATAGAGTCTACAGTATTTCAAGTGGAGGCCACTGTCTGAAAAAGAAGTCATACCCAAAGCCTGAGTCCTGACAGACCTATGAACTTCTGAGATCAAACAATGTGGTGTCCTTAGGCCTGAACTTTTCATTAGAACCTTGTTTTTCATTTCTAATACTTCAACAGCAGCACGAGATGTAGACCTTCAAAACGTGACTAAAACCTGGAATTGTTTTTCCTCTGATTATGAGTCACAGGACTAAGATCACTACAAAGGTACAACAAACTGAAGCATGCACCTCTAGAAGAACATGCACCCTTGCAACTATGAGACTAGCTCCTTGAGCAGAATTCAACTCTATATCCAGACACCCAAGTTTAGGTACCTACAATATAAGTTTTAGTGGGCTAGCTGCTTTTAACGGATGAAGATCTAGTCAACAGTGGACTACGGGGAACTGTTCATCTCACCATAAATTAGATGCCTACATTTGAATAGTTCTTTTTTCTTCATTGATTATATTAACTATCTATTGCTGTTGGACTTTAGCAGGAGCTTAGACACATAGCTCACGTGCAATTGTCTGCACTGTAGACATGTAAACATAGATGACTAAATCTGGAGCAGAATCCCAGCCACAATGTTCCTGTCAAAGTTGACCACCATCTACAAAAAGACAAAATGAATTGAGATATCTCCCAGCCAGAGTAGGCTAAGGAGCAGAGCAGATATTGAACCACTTCAGGTTCAAAATATGGCAAATCTTCATCTCTTGTGTGAACCAAAATTATTTCCTGAACACTTCCTCAGGTGGTATAGTTTTATTGACACAAGCAAGAGACTATTAAGCACAACAAGAACTGATAATATCATATTTTCTGTTCTGTAGCAAAGCTTAAACTAAAACTTGTCCTCCTGTATTTTTTGACTTCTAAGATATTTAAGGTGTTCCCTAAACAAGGAATGTTACATGAAAAACTTGGGTCAATGAAGCTGAGGGTATTACTTAAATATGAGAACATAAAATTATAGTTTAACTCTGCAACAATTACTGCAACTTTGCAATTCAGAAAGTGACCTCAGTTGTTCTCTTTGAGACAATGAAGGATCTGTGTAGCTGCCTAACACGTTTCTCATGGGACTCATTTTAACTTTATCCTCTAAATATATTAAAATGTGTAGGTTTTTTTTCATATCCACCACCATTCATGTATGAGGTTTAAACAAGAGACTTTCAGTTAAGCAGTGTCATAGTTTAAAAAGCACTGGTTTCAAAACTACACAGTAAGACAAGAGATTACATTCTTCAGAAACAGAACACAGAATGTCCCTATTATATTTAATTTTTGTCTTTATCATTGTTTAGTGACATTAAGACAGCACACAAATCTTTCCAGAGCTGGGGTCCTGTCTGTATGTGCACAAGTGCATGTGCGTAACCATCTGAACTTATTGCAATACTACATTGTGCAATATTAACAGAAGAATGATCATCTGTCCATTCACTATTCTGGGACATTTAATTTTCTGCTGTAAGACAGATTTCCTGTGCAGCTTTGGGCAAGGCACTCGCCTCTATACTTCAGTGTGCTACCTGTAAAATGGAAATTACTGTTCTTTCCTGCAGAGTAATTAGGAGGCATCAAAACTGTGAGGCTTTCACACTGAGGATACTCTTACATGTCTGCTCTATAGCTACCTGACACTTCCCAATGTACGACACCCTTTTCAGAAAAAAAGTATAATGCAAGAATGTACAGATAGCTTGACATCTCAGCTTTAGAGTGCTTAACTTCATCCTCTCAGCATTCTTTTAGGACAGATTTTTTAATGCAATTTCTCAAGTTTGAGAACACGTTTCCAAAAAAAACAGACTCCGGTTTGGGTTGTCATCAAGGTTAAGATTTTAAGTGAAACAATGCAGATTTTTAAGATGCAAAAACCTAATACCTCCGTGCATTGAAAGACTATTACTTTCTGAGTAACTGGACTCTTGAAGGGGGCACAAGAGGAATGCTTTAGAAGAGGATTTCACAGCTGTTTCCTGGACAACAAAATAATACGGAAATCTATTCCAAGTGCTAGAAGAGCACACAAGGATAGATTCAAATCTGCATACACATTTCACATCCAGGACTGCAAATATGCATGCTACAGCAGTCTATGCTAAAGGCCACTTAGGAATGAGGATAGAAGGACATACTGTAAGAAAAGTAATTCCTGGTGAATCTTCCTAGGCTATTTCTTGCTGTCATACCAACCCACACAGCTATGTCCTTGACTTCTGTACATCAATCCACACAACTACTTTTTCCTTTCACACCATCTTAAGTTCCCTCTTCCTGCTCCTCATCCTGTCACTGCCCATGACATGTAATGGCTTTCCTATGGTTCTGCCTTCCTTCTATTTTTCTTTATCACTGCTTCTACCTCTTGCATTTACTATTTTAATCTCTCCCCACCCCCACATTTGAGCTGAATTTTTTTGTTTGCTTCTTCTCCAGCGCACTCTGTTGCCATAACCGAAAGGTAGACCTGAACTTATTCAGAGTTCAGCAGGGAACTGTCTATATCAATAGAGGGGAAGTTTTGCTCAATTTCTGGATCCCTGAAATGCTCCATTTCTCTGTGAATCTGCAGCTTCTGTTTAGAGGGAGTAAGAGGTTTGGTGAATTAATTTACCAAATTCTGAGAAATGTGATAATCCATGTACTCAGTAGATACTTATTTAACTTCTCTAAGCAACTGAAAATAAGATTTTATCATGAAAAATGTCAGACAGATTTTACAACAGACATTATTTCCTGCACTCTCTTCTAAGGTAAAGCAGTATGTAATATGCACTTTGCAACTTTACTTTTAAGGAGTTATGCCCTGTTTGGCAAGTGGAGGTGGGAGTGTCAACTTGCTGAGGACTGAGTAGACAGACTATAAGCGCATGTTGTTGAATAGCACTCCCAGGACTGCAAGTAGGCACAAAGCAGTCTGAAAACTGTTTCTGTTTTGAAAGAGAGGGAAACACACAACCAGAAGATATTACTGATGATAAGGGTAAAAAGAATATCATGTGTGCATGTGTATTTGTCTACAGCTCTTGAACTTCTACCTGTATGAACTCAATTTAGTTTTTAATTGTGGATCAAAAAGCAAAATTTAAATTTTTTGTGTGGAGAATTTTTATCAAGTTTGTGATAATTCACCAAGCAGAAGTATTCCAGATTCCAACACTACATTTTACAGTATCTATATATAGCTAAAAGGCAGTGATTCAGTTGATCAAAATTTATGAAAATCTTTAGTCTGTTGATTACAAATTTGTATGAGAGGCCTTGAAAAAGCTTGTGGGAAATCCATCAGAGTTATTCTTTGTTTGGAATAATGTGTCTAATAGTCTTTTCTGACTTCCTCTAAAGTAATGAAGCTTTCTTCTCTTTGACATACATAGAGTTGTCATTGTTCAGTCAGGTTCTAATCACAAAATATTTTCAAGATACAACACTCCATTCAATCAAGGCAAAAAACCCATGTCCATGCATTCATCAGAAGGAATTGATTTCTCTTTATTCCAGACTTCCTTCTAATGGTCTTCATCCTATCTGGTGCAGCAAAGATACATCAGGCAGTGTGTTCATCAAGATAGTTTTTTAACCTCATATTTCTTCTTCTTTGTTTTGTCATTGCCATACTGCCAACCCATTAATTTTCAGGTCTGGAACTTTGCTTACTGAAGTTCATGCACCCCCTTATTTATCAGATTTACTTCTCACTCACATATTAACCACAGCTCTGCCTAGCAGTTTTACGGTCCCTCCCTGTTCTTTCCTCCAGGTTCTTTTCTTCTAAGTTTAATCAGAGGTTAGCGGTACCTGCAATATTGGAAATATTCTACTCCCATAGCGTTAGGTGAAATTACTTGATTGAAGTAAGATCTCCTCAGAGGCATGTAGATGACCCACACAGCAGTAATGAAACCATATCATGTACATCAGAAGGCAGAATCTGTCTCCTCCTGGTGTTGACTTCAGTTTCACTTAATGTATCATATAGTTCTGAGGCAAGTATTAAGTGAGATAATGTGAAGAACAGCTTTTGTACGTGATTCAGGAAGTATACTTTCAGGACACACATCTTACATAACGTGAGGCAGCACATGCAAACAAATTCATAATAGATATTCAATTTCCTGACAAAATTTTGACATAAATTCCAAAATCCAAATTAGTGTACTCAGTTGTTTTCCAAAACAAAACAAAAATACCATAAGTGTTTGGGCAAATTATATTTGGATAGGGGAGTCACTTATTTAAACATTTACCAATGTGGCTCATATGCATAAACATACACCTGTACTCAAGCTTCAATATTTTGTGCAAACACTGACCAAAAATACTTTAAGCAGAACTAATGTCTCTAGTACTTAAGGAATGATTTTGGCATAGGAAAAGATTATGACACTCAAAGGCATCTGATGAAATTTGGCTTTTTTCCTAAAGAGAAGGAATGTGCACATATGGAAAATGTATTATTTAACTTGTAAGACAGAAACAGGTCTGTAAGAACCATTGGTCATTAAGCTATGACATCAGACTATGAAATTCTGCTGGTTTTTGGTTTATGTCTGGAAACATAAATGTGTTGTTTCTATGTTTTTAACCAGGGCCAAAAGCTGTCCTTTTTTGCCATGCACCAAAGAGGACCTTTAATGTTAAGCTTTCTTAGACCACACTGTTAAACTCTTTTGAGTGCATTCCCTTGTGAGATTGAATAAAGTTTTTAAAACTCTCAGTAAGAAATCTAAAGATTTATAGTACAGCTCCAATGGTGTGCCAGCAAGAGTGAGTTCAATCCTAATTTGCAACAAAAATGATGTCAAAGTGATTTTAAGGGGACCATTATTCATCTACATTTTCTGTCTATTGTAGTCAGAGATTCCATTTTTCTGCTGCTCAGTAACTTCTTCAATCGTTATTAGAAAAGATGATGTTATAAACTACTAATTTTGACCAGCTGAGTTTCTTTTTAACAACTTCCAATTACTCTTTATTCCTCTTTCTAGCTGTAGAAGATAATGTATTGATTTCCTTTTATCCCCAAGGATAGCAAGACTCTGGTTTATGGACCTTAATACTTAGACTGAATCAAAGAAGTAAAAACGGTGGAGATCCATTAAATTGCTCAATCTATTTCCAAGCAAAAATATAATTTTTAGGAACAATGTAGAATCATAGAATCATAGAATGGTTTGGGTCAGAAGTGACCTTTAAAGATCATCCCGTGGGCAGGGACATCTTCCACTAGATCACGTTCCTCAAAGCCCCGTCCTACCTGACTTTGAACACTTGCAATGATGGGACATCCACAACTTCTCTAGGCAACCTGTTCCAGTGTCTCACCACCGGTATTGTAAAAAATGTCTTCCCTATATCCAATCTAAATCTACTTTCTTCCAGTTTAAAGCCTGTCTCTAATCACCTACCTGTTTCAACATGTCTTCCAGGAAGATCTGTTCCACGATGTTACTGGGCATGGAGGTGAGGCGGACTGGTTGGTAGTTCCCAGGGTCCTCCTTTTTACCCTTTTTAAAAACAGGTGTGATATATTTATGAATGTTTTCAAAAGCCCTATCAGGAAGCACGAACAAAAAGCTTAGCTGATCATAACACACTCGTCATCAACCTTAAATTTCTTTCTCTAGTTCTCAATTTTTAAATGTATTTTTGAATGTCAAATGAGAAATTACGTTTAGAAAACAAACCAAAAATCACATTAAGCATCTGGCTACAGAAAACCTTCAATGACTGACTTCTTCAATTACGTAAACTTAAATCCATTCACTTGATTTTAATTTGTTTATTTAATTTTTCCCACCTTTAATTTCATTATGTTTTGCATGTTTCTTCACTGTCCTGTAAGAATTATATGATATGGGTTATTAGATATGCTCTTCATCTCTTTGAGACTTCTTTTAATAGTCATCATAATGTTTCTAAATGCAGTTTTGCTGCTTACTATTAAAAGTCCCATCAACAGAATAGCATTTGTATCATGGATCACATACTCTGAACTTTGAATGTAGAATAACTTCTATACTTGGTGAAATCTATTTTACATGCAAATGCTTGTTATAAAAAGTAATGCAATGTGACCAGTGGACTACAAGAAAATCATTCCACTGTGCCCATAATTACACTATGACATTTGGAACTGAAAATCAGGACTGGACCGGTTTTAGCAAACAAATCGATTGACATCCAAATATTTCAACACAAATCATTTAAATAAAATCACTGTTCTTCATTATAGAGAAAACCAATGAGGTATGCCTCAAAACACTGAGGCATTTACTGTTTTCACCATCTTCTACACTTTTCCAACCAAAAGACTCGTCACTGTTCAAAAGTACATCTGAGCATTTCAGCAACCTTGTTACTCATGATTTTTGCTAACCTATACTATATATACAACTATATCTATTGTTTGAGAACAATCCCTTTTCTTCCAGACAGTTAGCTTACATCCACCATGTTTATGGCAAGCCTCCTCTAGTGTGGACTGATTATGCCCACAGAGCACCATAGACAGGGCAATGGTTGGGTCAGAATCTATTTTGCAGTACTCCGGGTATATTCACACACACACTGGCCTTTCAGTCATGCCACAAAATCAAGATATGACACTTGCGTTCTTCCCACACACAGGCCATGTGAAGATATCAATTCTTAGCATGGTCTTTGATATCACAGGCCACACTTTTCTTGTGACAGGCAGTTTTGGGGGCCTGAAGACCTCTGCAGAGCTGTTTTGCCACATCTGGAAAAGATGGCTGGGCAGATTCTTGGATTTATGGACTCTTACCCCCTGTCTGAGGATATGGTATAGGTGAAAAATAATTTCTAGAAAGGTCCAAATCTGCTCAGGGTACGCTCTTTAATAATTAGTGTTTTCTTATAATATTCCCAAGGTAACTTTAGGGTTGTTGGACAGCACACCATATTTGTGCTTTAAGGCATGTTGCTAAGATTTTTTTTTTAAATTTTTTTTTATTTGCATGCACAGCAAAGAAGTTGTCATCGTGGAAGAATGCAAGCTCTGTTAACCAAATTTTGGAGAAGCCTGGGGCTATGTAGCTGAGTGAGATGTGGCTTGGTTCTGCCAGTACTGTCAATCAGAGTGCTGAAGCAATCCAATCTATCAATCTGCTTTTAGCTGTTGCTTAGAGATACGAGGGTATAATTCCCCTCCAGAAGGGATCCTGGGCAAAACTGTTCATATGAACAATTTGGAAATGAGTACTGGGGAGCAAAACAGGGAGTGTTTCAAACATAGAGATTTTTTTTACTATCTGATATTCATTTGCCATTACTATTACATTATATACAGTAAAAGGAAGACTGGGGAAACTGTGGGCCCACTGCTGAACAAGGTGGGGGCTCTGGTGGCGCAGGATGCAGAGAAGGCGGAGCTACTAAATGCCTTCTTTGCTTCAGTCTTTACTGCTAAGGCTGGCCCTCAGGCATCCCAGCACCCAGACGCAAGAGAGAAAATCTGGAGAAAGGAGGACTTCCCCTTGGTTGAGGAGAATTGGGTTAGGGATTGTCTAGGCAAACTGAATCCTCACAAATCCATGGGCCCCAACGGGATGCACCCACGAGCGCTGAGGGAGCTGGCAGGTGTTCTTGCCAAGCCACTCTCCATCATCTTTGAA
>WAAD01027362.1:0-11211 GCA_013389945.1 Fregata magnificens | reverse complement strand
AGCAAGTGTAAGGTCCTGCACCTGGGGAGGAACAACCCCATGCACCGGTATAGGTTGGGGGTTGACGTGCTGGAAAGTAGCTCTGCTGAGAAGGACCTGGGAGTGCTGGTGGACAGCAAGTTGACCATGAGCCAGCACTGTGCTGTTGTGGCCAAGAAGGCCAATGGGATCCTGGGGTGCATCAAAAGGAGTGTGGCCAGCAGGTGGAGGGAGGTTATCCTCCCCCTCTACTCTGCCCTAGTGAGGCCACATATAGTGGACTGTGTCCCGTGCTGGGCTCCCCAGTTCATGAAAGACAGGGAACTGTGGTAGAGAGTCCAGCGGAGAGCCACAAAGATGACCAGGGGACTGGAGCACCTCTCTTATGAGGAAAGGCTGAGAGATCTGGGTCTGTTTAGCCTAGAGAAGAGAAGACTGAGGGGGGATCTTGTTACTGCTTACAAATATCTGAAGGGTGGGTGTCAAGAGGATCGGGCCAGGTGCTTCTCTAGTGGTGCCCAATGACAGGACAAGGGGCAATGAGCACAAATTAGAACACAGGAAGTTGCAGCTGAACATGAGAAAAAACTTCTTTACTGTGAGGGTGACAGAGTATTGGAACAGGCTGCCCAGAGAGGTTGTGGAATCTCCTTCTCTGGAAATATTCAAAACCCACCTGGACGCGGTCCTGTGCACCCTGCTCTAGGTGTACCTGCTCAAGTAGGGGTGTTGGACAAGGTGATCTTTACAAGTCCCTTCCAACCCCAACCATTATGTGATTCTGTGTTTCTGTGATTATACTACTGTATATACTACTATACTACTATGGTACTGCTACCATTTGTATGTTTATTAATCTAAAACATCCTAAAATATTCACACAATTTTAAAGGAGTAGTACTTAGGTAAAAAACACATTGGAAGACAAACCAAGTTTGAGATACATGAAGTACTATGGTTGGAAGTGTATTAGTGAAAAATTGCTGTCACATATAGTGTCCAATATTACCTTCACATCTGGGCTTTTCATCAGACACGATACCTTACAAAAATAAATGCTTTCATGTAAAGATATTTGTTACACTCTTCTCTTCACGTCCACTGAAATGGAAAGCAGAATTAATTCCCTAATATGTACTGTATTTTGTCTGGCCTCTAGCTGCTGCTCCAGGAGGGTCTGGGCCTTCCATTGATTGTCTGTTATATCTGCCAGTCCTGTGCAATGCCTTGAATATCTAGTGCTATTTCATACTCCTAAAGCAGAACTAAAACATTTAGGCACCTGAAGCACTCCTTACAAATTTGAGATCCCGTGGTTTTTTTCTCATTATAATCTCAGAAGCAAGCAGAGTGCAGCAAAAATAATACTTGAAATTAAAAAGGCAGCCCATAAAGAAATCTTTAAAAAAAACCCCAAAACAAGAGGTGATATGTGCAAGAGTGATGGTTTATTAAAAAGAAGCATATTAGAGGTTTTGAAGGTACTGAACACCTGTGTCTCCATCTGTCCTGAATGATCTCCCTCTGCCAACCTGTATTTTTCAGAAGGCGAGTTTCTTGATGGCAGTGTTTGCACTTTCCCAGCAGTTATTAGGGTTTCTGTGCATTGGACAATGTAAAATGGCTTGTCTATTAAACTAATTTCACAGAAGAAATCTATGCCTTTGATAATATCAGACACACATAGAAACACTAAAATGAAGTGGCCTTTTAAAATTGTTTATTTTTTATGTGGAATTGTTCTGCAGAAAACAGCAAAAAACCTCTAACTAAAGGGCTTTGTCTCACAGGTGTATTTTCACCAATATCAGAGGGCTTGGATCAGGTCTTCTGATAATGCAGCCTGTTAAAACCAAAAAGAGAGACAAAATGTTACACACACACATGTATTTACACATACACATACGCTTATTTGAATGAAGAAACCCTCTGTAATTCTTGAAATCACATAGCTCTCCTGCAAAAACAATCTCTGTCCATTATGTGTCTGCTATTGCCATCAAGAAAAACATACAATTACAATCTAAACTGGAAAATGGTGACTTTTCCATGTGTCTTCACTGTAAAAATAAGATATTTTGATGGACAAATCTCAATTTATTTCTAATGGAGACAATTTATGTGATGTCCTGCCTTTCTAGTCCAAGCGATGGGAATGGAATATTTTATATACATAGTATTTAAACAGCCAGTGAATGTAGGGCTTATAAAAGCAAGACTAATGATACTAGTTTTTGCATGGATTGAGAGGACAGGTGTTATACAAGTTTACCATATAAAAGCGCAGAGTGGAATCATAGTCTTGGCAGTGTAGTTATTTCAGTTTATTAACATCACAGAATAAAGCATCCTGAATGAACTGTACTGTGCCAATTTCCATGGTTGTTTAGAGAGGTACACAAATGGGACAAAACCAGACTGAATTTCATTACAGAATTTATATCTAAACCTACAGACAGAAAGTATCTATCCATCCTAGGCAGAAACTGGTGCATTCCTCACATTCTTGCTTTTAACAAGAATTCTAGCACAACCTAGAATAAGAGAACTTCCCTGCTTAGTGGAAAAGACTTTATGCCTAACAGATGGGGCATGGCTACAGTACATGAGCCTAGACTAATCTAAGTATCTGGTGACATTTTAGAAATTAAGGTCATTTGAACAGCATTTGCTTTCAGGAAAGCTGAAAGAGAGGAGGTAGCCAACATAAAAGCACACAATTGGAGACCCATCAATTTCAGAAGAGTTCAGATTCAAGTTTTCATGTTATCTAGAATATAGATGCTAAGAGGAAAAACATTGGAAAATGTGAAGTCCACCCTCTAAGCAACAGCTATATCCTACAAAATGGTTGTCAAGATGATATGTGTGGCTCTGGCATGTAAACATATCCAATAATAAATGACTAAAAATTCTGAAAAGTATAGTTGGCAAAACATGGTGTAAAATATGCTACTTATCATCATTGTATATCAGCCATATAGAAAAGAAAAACTGACAGATGAGTAAAATGCATACTGCAACTAATTAACATTCATCTAGAATGCTTTAGAAATTAATCACGCTTAATTCAGCTCTTTTAACAAAAGTAAATAAGTTGGAAATGAAGACTGGCAGGTCATCTTCTAGGGGGTTTTCTGTTAGCTCATTGATTTTTTAGAAACCAATGAATGTTTGAGTGCTTTCATAGTTTGTTAAGTGGCAGTGAAGCACTATCAAGCATGGATATTATATTGCCATGTCCTATTTTCTCTGTCTGTTGAGGTTCTTTCCTTTCTTGAATCTTTTCCTCTCTAAACAAATCCACATTGTGTTTTGACTTTCTACTTATTGGTCAGATACAGCAAGAGTAGTGATGAGTGTGTGAAAAAGTGCATTATAGCAGGGTTTGCCAGTTTAAGTCTTCCTATTTTAAGTATTTTATTTCAACACGGTTGGAGGAAGGTATTGGAAAATAAATCCCATGTTTTTTTGGAGGTTTTGATGAATTTCTAGGTAGGTTTGATGTAAGTCAACTGCTCTGCACAATCTATGCCAAGTAGTCTTCTTGTCAATTGGGGGCTTAATATTTCTATTTTCATTCAAGTGATGAGAAGCAAACAATTTTTGTAGAACTCAGTCATAAACTGCATTGTTAAATTCTTTTCACTATTACAATTGAACAGACATTCACAAATTACACTATGGTAGACAGGTAAAGAATCAATACATTGCTATCCTTTGTTACAATATCACAAATGGGAACACCAGCTGTATTACTTCATAACCAAATAATGAGCTATCAGAAAATGTGTGTTTAAAAAAATGACCATGGCATAAGAGTGTATGCAGGAATTATTCAAAAGGCCTGATTTGTCCTGGTTCTGGGTCCTCTGTAGGTACATACAGATAAGCAGAATTAATGTAAAACGGGAACAACAGTATTTTACCTCTGACACATGCAGTTTGCAGCAGTAGAGAAACAGGATTTACTCTAAGGAAAAAGAAATGATCTGCCACTGATTAAAAACTTGTGTACATATTCTGAGAGGTAACAGGCTCACTTTAGCAAGCCTCTTGAGCTTGTTCCTTATGCAGAACCCTCTGCTCAGAAATACAGGATCTGCATCAATGCAGATAAAGCATTTTGAAAACTAAATGAAGACAACTCACTTTTTGAACATAAAGCACTGAAAAGCAACATCAACACCATCAGAAGTGATGGCAGGCAAAATACTCCACATGTTCCTGAAGGTTACTGTGTCTCAAGACTGACCATACCTTCTTGTGAAATAGTATAAATAGGAACCTAATATAATAATGGAAACCCTACATTTAAGTCAACTATTTCTTCATCTAATCCAGTGAAGATTAAACTCTTTTTAGCTTTTGGGCCAAGAAGCATCAAAAGCTAAGTATCTCATAATCTTCCAAAAATCTTTGGTGCCATCCAGTCATATTGCTACATTAATTGTTACACCATAAATGAGAATTGTACAGTAATTTCTTAGAATAAGAAAGATATTTTGTAGATAATATTTACAGATACTAGGTATGACAGTGTGCAGAGAGCTGACAGGGTCTGTCTGAGATCCCATGAATCTCTGACATTTTGTCAGTACAGCAAGTAGTAGACTTGAGTCAGGATTTGAAATCAGTCCCTGAGTAGCACAACCCACTGTGTCAAAGTAGTTATTTTTAATAAGTTTATGCATTTTGCATTATGCCAGCCATTCCTTGTCATGCTATTGGATTCTTAATGCAATAGGAGAGAGGCTATTAATCTTGGTAATAAAATGATTGAATACAGAATGTATGAAGTTATGCATAGCAGAAACCATACAGAAGTTAATGGGCCAAATTTAGCACTGGCTTAATTCCACTCAAATCATTGGAGATAAGCCAGGTCTCAGTCTGAGTTAATGTCTTTTGTACTATGCTAGTGAATTTCTGTCATACATATGACTTCGTATAATTTATTGTGTTTAAAACAACAAATGGCATACCCTGCTGAGTGCACTATTGCTTATTGTCTCAGCTATTCATGTCAAAGACATTGAGATTATATGGAAGTGCTTTTCATCCATGTACAGAGTGATGAAGTGAATATCTGGTGAACTAGAAAAGGGTATTGTTTATTGAACTATGAATTATGATGAATAGTAACCAATAGCCACACTGATTCTATGAAAAACAGTAATCAAGATCACTATCCTATTAATAAATTTAAAAAAACCAAACACACAACCAAAACCAGTTGCTTAGAGAAATGGAGCATAACTTTGTAACAAACATGGCCAGTTTATAAAGAATTAATGATCACATGCTCAACATTTCCTGTTGCAAATAGTGATACATCATGGGAGCAATTTACATTAACTTAACTTACTAATTAAGAAATGGCAGTTGCTAAGGAGCAAAACTCCTGCTTAATTACTTAATAAACAAGCATGAAAACATTTCAAATGGACTAAACACTTAGTGAACAATCACCTTTTGTGACAAGAGCTCTCTAGTCTCTATAGAGGATAAAAAAAACTTTCCTATGTATTCTGCTGGAGGAAAAAAATTATGTGATCCATTTTTGCCCAACTAAATTTTCAAATTTTCCTTCTTTGGACAAGCTGTTCCAGTGTCTCACCATCCTCATCATAAAAAAATTCTTTCTTAGATTCAATCTAAATCTACCCCCTTTCAGTTTAAAACCATCTTGTCACTACAGGTCCTGGTAAAAAGTCTTCCTCTGTATTTCTTATAAGCCCCCTTTAAGTATTGAAAGGCCACAAAGGTCTCCCTGGAGCCTTCTCTTCTCCAGGCTAAACAACCCCACATCTGTCAGCCTTTCTTCATAAGAGAGGTGTTCCAGCCCTCTGATCATTTTCATGGTCCTCCTCTGGACCCGCTCCAGCGGGTCCATGTCTGTCTTCTACTGAGGACCCCAGAGCTGGATCCAGTACTCCAAGTGGAGTTTCCCAAGAGCAGAGTAAAGGGGGGAGAATCATCTCCCTTGACCTGTTGACTATGCTTCTTTTAGGCAGCCCAGGATGCAATTGGCTTTCTGAGCTGTAAACACACATTGCCAGCTCATACATAATTTTTCATCTACCAATATCCTCAAGTCCTTTTCTGCAGGGTTACTCTCAATCAGTTCTTCACTCAGTCTGTAAGATATCAGGGATTGCCTGACCCAGATTCAGGGCCTTGCACTTGGCCTTGTTGAACTTCATGAGGTTTACATGGGTCCACTCCTCAAGCCTGTCAAAGTCCCTCTGGATGGCATCCTTTCCCTCAAGTGAATCAACTGCACCAGTCACCTTCGTGTCACCTACAAACTTGCTGAGGATACACTCAATCCCACTATCTATGTCATTGATGAAGATACTAAATAGTATTAGTCCCAGTACAGACCCTTGAGGGACACCACTTGTGACTTGTTTCCACTTGCATATTGAGACATTGACTGCAACCCTTTGGATGCAACTATCCAGCCAATTCTTTATCCATCTAACAGTCCTTCTATCAAACCCATATCTCTCCAACTGAAGAGCAAGAATGTCGTATGGGACTGTATCAGCAGCCTTACAGAATTTTAGGTAGATGACATCTGTAGCTCTTCCTTTGTCCAGTGATGCAGTCACTCCATTGTAGAAGGCCACTACACTAGTCTGGCATGATTTGTCCTTAGTGAAACCACCTTGGCTGTCTCTAATCACCTCCCTGTCTTCCATATGTTTTGACATGTCTTCCAGGAGGATCTGTTCCATGATGTTACTGGGTAGGGAGGTGAGCCTGACTGGTCGGTAGTTCCCAAGGTCCTCCTTATCATCCTTTTTAAAAATGGGTGTGATATTCCATTTTCTCCAGTCACTGGGGACTTCACCTGACTGTCATGACTTTTCAAATATGGAGAGTCACTCAGCATGCTTTTATGCATCCTGGAGTTTTGCACATCTCAGCACACGTACTTGAAGATGCTCATGGAATTTGTCCTGAGAAGCAGAAAATGTGGGAAGCATTTTGTTCTTTTTCCTTGTCTGTGGTATAGTATGTTCAGTTATTAGTATTTTATCATAGAAAATAAAAGCTGTGAAAAAAATTTTTTGTATATGAAAGGAATTCACATGTAGTGTCCTCTTTATTGGCATGTTCATGGGCAATGTCACCAAAAATGCAGTCAAACATGCTCATAAACAAAGCTATTTTTTCCTTCACAGAACAAAACAATTACGTTGGCAAGAAATACGGCCAATGACCCTTTACTTTGTGAAGAGGCAGCTCTCTTTTTTTCAGGGCTGCCAATCTAAATCTGCTCATTAATGTTACTTTCATATATTCAATTACTAATTCAGCTCCACATCATTTCACCTACTCTTTGAAATTCAGTTTAATGGAATTTTTATGAATATATTTTTGCCCTTTAAAAATAAATGTTGTTTTCTGTTAACCTGTTCAATAAGAAATTACATCTAAGCTGAAAGTGCATTTCAGGGAAGATGCAGCTTCCATCAAGCATCAGATAGGACAATATTAAATTACAGTTGCAGGTGTGCAACCCATTATTGTCCTGGATGTCCTTTATAAAGACATTTTCAAAGGCATGAAACTGGTCAGTCTTTAATAAGGCCTGTTGCACACTAACTCAGCTTTATTTCAGGCAACTGAAAAGCTACCCATTTTAATTTTGTTGTACATAACCAGCTTCATTACTCAAGGCAACAGCCTCTTGTGGGACTCTGGGTTTTCTTTGATGTGCAATATGTTACACATCCATCTGTTTTTGCAGGAAGAGTGTGAGTTAATGCATTTTTAAAAAAGAATTCTCACCCAATGCAGACACTTGGCTATACCATCCCTCTCCCATCCGTCAGTGACCCTCTGCAGTGTGGCACAAATTATTTTCCAGCTTCTGCCATGCTAAACATATTTACAGATATAACTATCTTGGGAGTTTCCTTACATGATATTTTATTTGGATTTTTTCCTTTCCTTAAGAAAAAAAAACAGCCTATGTTTGTGAGCATGCAGCATCATGCCATACATCACCATGCCTTCAGCATCACATGTATCTTGGTAAAACAAGCAAGGGATTTATTCAACAAGACTTAATGTCAGGGTCTTAACTGCAAGACTAGAGCCAAAGGCTTATAAATGTAAAAAGTAGAATCATAGAATCATAGAATGCTTTGGGTTGGAAGGGACCTTTAAAGGTCATCTAGTCCAACCCCCGTAGTCTAATTACATTTAATAAATAGATAGTTATTGAGGTACTTATCTTTTTTGGGTGACAGGTGAATCCTGCCTTTGCTTATGAACCTACGTAATAAGTGTGTTGCTCTCCAGACTGGATGGTCCTACTCATAGGACCATTCATGGTCCTATTCAGGTTGTCCCTCCAGCAAATTCTCGGTGTCCCTCTTTAATCGTAATCGCAGCCATTTGCTTCCCCACCCAATGCAAATATAGGCATGGAGTTTCATGCACTTCATGCTTCTGTTGTGCCAGTGAATTTAGGCTTTGGATACAGATACAATTGCATTTAATAGTTCTTCTAGGAGTTAAATGACTTACACACTATAAGATGATTTCTTCTGTCACCATTTAGTCCGAGACCAACTGTTTCAGTTTCAAGCATCCCCCACACGGAACTGCCGTTGCAGTGGATTTGTAATGGATATTACATAAGTTAATATTACACAGCTGTTATCTGTCTTCTCTGGAGTGTTGCCAGCTTTACACAGAAAACACACATAAACCATTACTGATCAGTTTCATAACATGTTACCTAGCACATGCTTATGAATCAGTGTTTCTTCTATTAATCACTTCCATGTCACAATGCCTTTCTCCTTGTTCTCCCTCAAAAGCTAGGAAAACAAGAAAGCACATTACATTTAAAAGAGATTTGAAGTCAAAGTTCTTGGTTTACTACTGCATATGGCCTGAACTGCCCTGCTTCTGTATTTCAATTGAATCCAGTGGTCCTGAGAAACTGTAAGCTTGTCTTGTAGACAAGAAGTCATACATCTGTTCACAAAAGAGATAAAGACAAAAAGGAATGGTAGAATATTCTCAGCCTTGCCAATCCATCTGAGGTATTAGTGGAATCATCTTTAAAGAGCAGGTGATCATGTTAGCTTAGTTGTATTTAATCCCTGGGAGAGTCAGGATTTGGAAATATGCACATTCAAGTCCTTTCACTAAAGTCTGATCACAGACAGCAGACAGTTTCAGTCATTAATGACCTGGCTTCATTTTAAAACAAATTCTAGATAATAAAATCACTTCAAAACTACATGGCAAATGTATATATCTCAATACAGAGCTTAAGCCTATATTTAGAGACGTTGGTACTTATTTAAGCACTTGTTAATTATTCAGAAACTTGACAGAAATTCCCATAAACTCAAAAATAATTTTATCTTTCATTTATCAATTTCTATAGTTCTTTGTTAATATCTATTAGACAGTGTTGATGTCATTTGAAGAAACCTTAGAAAAACAGACTCATTGTTCTTGATGTAATTGATGTAAGCAAGTAAGAAACAATTTGCAAGGATTTTAATTAACCTACATTACTACAGGTATTTACATGTTAAATAGACTTCAGGATCCCAAGTTTCAAAAGCTAACCTTGTCTAACCAAAAAATAAACAGACTTTTGAAAACACCTCTATATATAATCCATCTCCCTTGTTTTTTCTTCTACCAAGTAAATACTTTAAAATTATCTGCATGCTATGATTTCCTTCTTCACTGAATATAATTTTCTAAGTCAGATAATGTATGCACTATCCAATCTTACTTACCCATAAAACTATTCTAAGCATATTAAAGCATAAACATATAAAAATGGCTTATCTAGAAAATTAATGTCAAAGTAGTTTTCTGTTTAGTGGTAATGTCCTCACACACACTTAAAAGAAAGACTGAGCTCTCCCAGAAGACTGAACTCATTGCACTTTTCTGTAATACAAACACACACACACACACACATACGTATATACAAGGCACAGATAGTAAGAGCTGTTGACTTCCATTCATTAATTTAAAAGTTGTTGGCCTCCAGTCATTAATTTAACAATTATATCAATTACTTTCTCTAAAGTACTGTATCCAGCTTTTCCTTCTCAACTGAAAGGGCAGCAAAGGCTTGATTTCCTAACTATTGTGCCTTTTAGCTAAGAGAGCAAATTCTAACACCATACAGTCTTTTATTTCAGTGAGACATACAGTGATTTTTCATCATCATGGAATAAAACAATAGAAAGCACGAATACATGAGTAAATCTCAGACAATGCCATCACTACCAGTGGTATCCCTTATCTTGCTGTAATTAAGACCACATTTTGTATTCCAAATAGCAGCAATGTGTTCACAAGACTGGGAAGATTCCAACAGTCTCTAGAAAGGCAAGCTGCCACTTGCTTATCTTCTAACCAAACAATCAACATACTAACTTCTTTGAAGAATAGAATAGAATAGAATAGAACTATTTCAGTTGGAAGGGACCTACAATGATCATCTAGTCCAACTGCCTGACCAATTCAGGGCTGACCAAAAGTTAAAGCATGTTGTTAAGGGCATTGTCCAAATGCTTCTTAAACACTGACAGACTTGGGGCATCAACCACCTCTCTAGGAAGCGTGTTCCAGTGTTTGAGCACCCTCTCAGTAAAGAAATGCTTCCTAATGTCCAATCTAAACCTTCCCTGATGCAGTTTTGAACCAGCAGAGATCAGCACCTCCCTCTCTACTTCCTCTCCTCAGGAAGCTGTAGAGAGCAATGAGGCTGCCCCTCATCCTCCTTTTCTCCAAACTAGACAAGCCCAAAGTCCTTAGCTGCTCCTCATAGGACATCCTTCCAGCCCTTTCACCAGCTTTGTTGCTGGTTGCCCTTCTCTGGACGCATTCAAGTACCTTAACATCTTTCTTAAGCTGTGGGGCCCAGAACTGCACACAGTACTCAAGGTGAGGCCACACCAACGCTGAATACAGCAGGATAATCCTCTCTTTTGACCAGCTGGTTATACTGTGTTTGATGAACCCCACGATGTGTTTGCCCTCCTAGCTGCCAGGACACACTGTTGACTCATACTGAGCCTGCTGTCGACCACCGCCCCCAGATCCCTTTCTCCAGCTCTGCTCTCCAGACACCCCTCTCCCAATTTATACTTGTGCCTGGTGTAACTCCACCCCAGGTGCAGAATCCGGCATTTCAGCTTGTTAAATTTCATCCCATTAATCATTGCCCAA
>WAAD01027361.1:35949-54488 GCA_013389945.1 Fregata magnificens | reverse complement strand
ACTGGGCAGGGACTTTTCATTTCACACATCATCATTCACAGTTTGCTGCAGTGACTCGACACAGTCAGAACATGTCAACAACACACAAAGTGAAATATTTCAGTGTGGTTTTCCTTTGGAAAATGAGGGACATGGGATTTTGATTTCAATTACCTTATGTTACGGTGGGAAGAAGTAGGAAAAGAGAGAATCGTGTTTTCTGGTTTGGCAATGACCAACCGTATCAGAAGAATGTTCTAAAACCTACTGTCAGCCAGGACAGAAATAGGTATTTAAGGGTAGAAACAACATACGTAATTAGACAGAGAGATGAAAGTTGCTGGCCAGCCTTACTCCTTTTCTGATATCCACTCATACACTGGGTTTAAAAAAAAACAAAAACAAAACCAAAACACAACCAACAACTACTGTCCCAGAATAAAAACGAATTTCTGAGCTAAGAGCAACAAGCAGGTTACATCTTGCCATTTTCACCCCGGACAATACAGGTGTTGTTTAGAGGAAGGAAAAAGACAATTGTGTGACAAAAAAGGTAAAAATAACCTCTAGTCAGACAAAATACAGTTTGTGTATTCTGAGTCTGAGTTCTCTCCCTTCTCACCCCCGATCTATCTCAGTTGATACCTGGTATTTCTGAGAGTGAGAGCCGTTGCTGTAACACATGGAAGAACAGCACTAAATTTTTTGCAGTATGAATAGCCAGCACAAGGCAAAGGACATTACACTATGGTGATAAAAACTAGGTGAAAGCACAGGCTTTGAATAAGAAAACTTCAGGTAGAGCCCATATTTGAACTGGTGTTTCAATTTTACTATGTTTTTTAGTGAACCATTCATATTAGTTGTGGCTGTAGCTGACTCCAGTACCTTTGTAGCTCTTAATGCCATCTTAAATCAGATTTTGGAGTGTGGATATGAAACGGTGATATCAAAAGCAACTTAACATGCACCATGTTCATAACAACACACATTTGAACCATTGTCAGATGGATTATAGCAGCCTAAAAACCCCAAAACCCAAATCCAGAGGAAATTCTGGATTTTTTTTTTTTAATTTACATTACATAAATTCTAGAGATGTTAAAAATTATAAAAGAAACCACAATGTGCCAAACTCTAGCTTGACTTAAAACTGAAGTCTCTGGAACTATATTGTAAGAGTAAGGGGAGATTCGGACACCAGAGCACACTGAATGACAATTTCTACAGAGTAAATTATGCTGGGCATACTTTTCAGAAAATTATCAATGACAATTCAAGGAATACTCTTCTTAACCACGATATAAATCTCCTTGGAAATATTTCCCAAGTCACCTAATATCTACCACCCAAACTTTTCAATCACCTAATCAACAGTAATTAATACTGTAATGGCTATTAAAAAGAACTTTTAGCACTTTGATGCACAATTACTTTCTAAACTGTTTTAAAATTAAAATTATTTTGTGTAAAAGTATGGTCAATGTTCAGTTCTAAATAGTAGTCATACACTGGATTTTTTTCATAAGGTAAGGAGGTTCTTCAAAGTATTTCAAATATTACTAATTAATCTTCACCCCTGTGGGTAAACACTAAAAAAGCTTATACACAGTGAGCTTGTTCCAGTCTAGACACACAGTCATATCAAATTTAAACTCAGGCACTTCTTACTCTCATTGCTATGTTCTAGCCAATAATCTAATTTCCCACCTCTTTAGCATGAGGAATACCAATGAAACTGGTAAGTCATTTAGGACTAGAATGGTTTCTAAATGCATATTTACTGAACATCTCATAGGATTAGTCCAAAACAGAAATCTAAAAAGCAATCTCTCTTTTACCTTGTTAAAAACCTGAGTCTCTACCCCCTGTCCTACAGCCACTGTTTATCCATGAATCTTGTATTTATTTATTTATCAACGTTCTTCAGCTCAGACTGGCCATTTGAAAATGAAAAGCAATTCTGTGGTGGGATCACTGGGAAGGAACCTCCGGCCAATTTACGCTCCAGCAGAGGACTTATACCAGAGAGGTATAAGTTGATATAACTCAAGAATTAAATGCTATGGTACTATCGTCTCCTGTCTTGACTTATTCTTTTCCTTTTGATAAAATACAACATAGAGTGCAATGGGACAGAACACAGTTCATTCCTGTGTGGAATAATACTTTCTAATTCCATACAAGTACTTTAGTGCTACCACATTGTTCAGGTAAAAACTTACTACTAATTTGGCAGAACTGTTAAGGTTAACGCTTTGTTTATGGCATTGACGATAAAAGCTTAAATGCAGTATGACCTACTGGTTTCAAGGAAAACTTTCAAAGACTATAGATGAATAACACATTTAATTTGACCCTTACTGAAAAAAGTGGGGTTTTTTAATACGTAAAACAACTCCCCATAAGCTTCCCAGAATATAAAAACATTTTACAGTAAAGATTATATTCTCCTACACGTCTCCAAGCCAAAATTTACTTTAATCTGAAACACAAAGAAACACTTGCAATGCAAGGACAGTAGGGTGTGCTTCTTGCTCCTTCCCAGACAAATTCCATACAATTTCACAGAAAGTATATTCCTCTGTAATTCCAATAGATTTTAATTTGCATATACTTCCATAGAATAATTGCAAATACACAGAGAGTTCACTTTATGATCTGTATAATTTCAGATGATTCCCTGTGGAGCCCTGCTCAATGCAGCCCTACAAGATTTTCTGTGCATTTAAGACCATAAGCAAGTGAGACCACGTGCTGCAGAGCTGATACCCAGGAATCCTCCTCCTGCTCACCACTGTGGGTTCTCAGCCCCAGACTCCCAGTCACCAAGCAGGAGGGGTGTTACGCATGTGCATTTTGCTAAAGTCAAGGCATAGCGGGACAAATTCATTGTTTCAATCCTTCCTTTTTCTCTCAGGGTTTATTTTGCACTGCCCTCCCCCCCAAAGAAAGGCACTGTGGGTATAAGCATTGCTGCGTTGATTTGATAGCACTTTCACGCTCTCTTCAGAGAACTGAGAGATAATCCAGTTTGAGAGAGAGAGGAATTTTTACATCATTTACCAGTTTATTATTTTTAAGCATAGTGCAAGCATATAAACTGGAACTATTCAATATAATCTTTCATTTTATCTTACTACTTACAAGAAAACAGCATTGAAGCTTGAATTTTTTAAGAAACTATTGCTTGCCACACTACCAGGTGCCAAAGGTTAACGGTACTGTCTGCTCCTTAAAACACCTTGGAGATGTCAGAAAAGCTGAAGCCCTTAGAGATTTCAGATGCTTCCACCTGAAAGTCTATCCAAATAGTGATTAATTACTGGTTATTTCAACAGCAAAAAAACCCTACCTGTAACTTAATAAATGCCTGTTACTGAAAGACATGTTTTAGCAGTGATATTCTGAGCTCGTAATTCACATATACCACGTACACTTTATTATTACAATCACTAGGGAAAATATTTTTCTTTGAATTAAAAGATCAACTCTGTTTCAGTATTAAGTTCACACTGTATTCACATCATGTCAAATATTTTCATTTCTTTGTATTACTTTCCATTGGATAGAACAATTCAGTGTTAAATCTGTTTGTGTTATGTTTCCAGATTGTAGGAGCTCATTCTCGACTGTTGGGGTTTTTTTTTTAAGAAAAATGGAGAGAATTCCCTTCTCAGAGTCACAACCCCTTTGAGCGCAGCCCTGCTCTTCTAGGTTGATACAATGCTGCCATCACATGGTCCACATCTGGTACAGCTCTAGGGAAGAAGAGAGTTTCCAACCCAACACAGCTGCACTCCAACTAAATATTCGATTGTACAGACCCTTCCGACGCACACAGATACTTAAAAGCTCGGTACAAATGATGCCTATCACAAATCTAGTAAGATCTAGTGTTTTCTTGTGTCATTCTCTGGATACATGGGAACCCCAGCTTTCAGAATTAAGAAATTTAGAACGATTTCTGTCTCTTATGACTGCCAAGGGAAAGTTGATAACATGACAACACACACATCCCAGCTGCTGAAACCAGAACACAGGCAAAAAAAAAAAAAAAAAAAGCTTTTTTTTTGGGGGGTGGTGTTTGGTTTTTTTTGTTTTGTTTTTTTGAACTTAGACTCAGTAACTTCACGCTGACAGTGAGGCAGGGTTAACAAAGCCAGAGGGTTATAGACATGATAACAGGCACACTCCTCAATATCAAGCACTTGTAGGATTATACCTAGCACAACTCTTTTCAAAAATATCTTACCTAGTTTAACAGACCACCTCATTTAACTTGTCTCAGCATGACCACCCATGCCTTACTTTAGGTAGCATGTCAGATTTTCTTTATTCATCACACAAATAAGGGAGAGATTGAATCAAACTAATCAAACCCTTGTAAAACAGCAGTAAGTACTGTAAATGTTATTAATCCTGAATTCACACAAAGATTCCAGCCACAAGAAACTAAGGGTGTGTCTATTTGAAACAATGATCCCCAAATCCCTCTAAAACCATTTGCAAGACTGCAGGCAACTACATGAGGATGAGAGAAAGCATGCGACAGAGCATTTCTTCAGAAGGAAAAATGAAGACTAAAGAAAATCTAGACAATCAGCTCAGGTACCAGAAATGAGTATTTGGCCAAATGGATGCCATCCTGCATCTTTACAAAAACTAATTGCAAAGCACATAAGGAGACAGAGAAATGTTCCTACTTTGTGCTTCATGTCTGATATTTTCATTGCTAAAGATACAGTTACCACAAAAGGCTTTGTGCCCTTGTAATGCAAGTGAAGAGATACTGATGCAGGTAGGAAAAGTTGATGTTCGTTAATGGATAGGTAAGTTTGCTACACGCATTGCTAAGTGTACTTTACGGAGAGCAGTATTTTCTCAGTTACTCAGGCAAAATTCTCTGATGTAAGCCAGCACAGAAATGGAAGACTTAATAAAGTATTTCTATTTTAAACTAAAATATTGTAGCTTCTATGGGCAAAATTCTTGAAACATTCTCATTTCTTGTGTGGTTTTGTGGCAGCTGCAGAAAGAACTGTAGTATTGCCACAATATTATAGTAATCCTCCAAATATTCCAGGGAGTGATATGACCTTGTGTTCCAAAATTCACCAACAATTGTATCTTTTGAGGACATACAGCTCCTATTTCAAATTAGACAACCCTTAAAGACTTGGTTGAAAGAGACATTTTTCCCCTGTGACCATTGTTGTAGCAAAGCATAGAAATGCCAAGATGTTTCAAACAGTTGTTATTTTGAAGTTGAAAGGAATATAATCCTTTGGCTACTTGGTGATTTTTGATGCCACAATTAAGCTGCATTCGGAATATCTGGGGGGAGAAAAAGGAAAATCTGTACTAAAATCAAATGGTTTTACTTTAATAATGTGCCATCATTTGCTTGCAGTATCAATAATGTTAACTTTCACACACATCACTGTCTATGAGTTAATGGAAAATGAGAATTGCCTAGTGCACCTATTGGAAACTGCAGCTATGAACGCTGTAATTGAAGGTCGAGTCATGATGCTAACAAAAATTTCACTCACTTTTTCTAATATGTCACAAGAATTTTATCAGCTTCAGAAACATGTGGATGGTCCTACTCCACATCCAGCAGTGAACAGATCAGGAAGATATTTTCAGATATTATGAGCTGTTTTGTACATTAGGTGAAAGTGCCCCTGGGCAGTTTCCAAGTTTTTCACAGGTTATTATGAAGATGGAGGAGAAATGCTGGTGATGATTGACTACTGCTTCTACTTTCCCCATAATTTCTGCTTTCTCTGTATATTGCTCTAAGCTTTCACAGTCTTAAATTTTTATCATCTGTGCTTACATGCACTATAATGTATTTGTAAAGCTTAAGTTACAATAAAGTACTGATACTTTTTTTTGTATTATAAATGTAACCTATAAAAACATACCATGATAAAGCAGAACAAATCATCATGGATTTAATTCATATTATACGCATAACTGAGTAGCAAGTAGACTTGGCTGAGATTACGTGAGAGCTTGCTTCAGGGCTCGTGCATAAGGCAGTGGCCTGTTATTCCCAGTTCATTTCCTCAATTTTTTTTAAAGTTAGATAACTTATTATGTCTATTCCTACCTCAAACAGAGCAGTGAAAATAACATTTTCTTATGTAAATAGACTGGACAGATTACAGGAATCTTGCTAAATATTGATTTTGTGAAGGCAGAAGTTCAAGACATAGTTGTTTGAATTGTATTAAGTAGTGACTTATACATTGATTTCAAGAAGTGAAGGTGTAATGGTAAGTGTTAAAATAATATGCTCCATATTAAATAATGATTGGGAACATAAGATAACTGGATTGTATTTCTGAGAGCAGTTGAAACATATCTTTCAGAGGAAAAGTGGATGCTACAGTAAGGCAAACACTGCTTCCCTAAGACATTGCTTAAACAAGTCTTGTTCTGTATTTCCTTCTTCTAAAACAAATGTACCTATACCAAACATACCAGCAAATCCAAAGAGCATCATTTAATGCATATTCTAGGTAAAGACCTGTAGCCTCACCTATCCTCATGACCCCATTAGGTGGCCCCCAGAATCCAGACACATTCACATTGTCCCATTGCTTGGTGCTACGTCTTCAGGTCGTGTGGACCTTTATACCAAACATCCTATACTAGGGCCCTGGCCTGGTGCAGGGAGAAAGGGAATAAATAATCTGTTTCAGTTTTTCACTAACTGTTCTTTTATCAGATAAGCCCAGTCAGCAGGTGCATTGATAAAAGTGGCCTGGGCCAGGCTCCATTCCTGCCTTCCTACTGTGAGGAGAGATAATGGATCCATTTTATTGTACTTACCCTGCACAGCGTAGCCTTTAATTGCCCAAAGAAGTATAGAAGATCTCTTTCTTCCTCTCTTTCTTTCTCTTTCTCTCTCTCCCTCTCTCATGCACATGCTTTGATCCGATCCCATCTTGTCTTGAAACAGTCATGTAAGTTGGCAGCTTCCTACAATACCAGCTATTGTCATAAATAAAATGTTTTAATCCACAAGATTTTTGTTCATGATCACCATTATTTTAGTACATTTTGAGCGATGTAATTTTGCCATGTGGAATAGTAAATCCATTTTTGTCTGTCTGTAAATGAATACTGGAAAACTGTACTTATGTGAATGCACTCTTTTTGGAAAAAGAGTTGTGAAAAACATCTTTAGTTTTTCTTTATTGTTATGATGGAAAGAAAACTATACAGATACATGATTCATGAAAATTTGCAAAACTCTCTTAACCACCAGTCTTTATTTATAAATGTTGCAGCTCTTGCAGTTTTCATGGAAGCTGTTCTCCCTGGGTACCACAGCATTACTTACAAGAGCTGTTGCTTTCTTACATGTATTCTCATCTTTATTCTGTCTGTTGGTTTTTGTAGGTTTAGCTCAAGCCATAATGTTAAAAACTGTTAAGCAATGTTTGGGTGTGGTTTTTTGTGTGTTTAATACACGTTCCCATCAGGTAAATGCACTTTCCATGATTAAATTCAATGGTTTATAATGACTTTTTACCTTTACATATACAATCCAGACTATTTTCTAATAGAAACCTTCATTAGTCTTTAATTGTCTTTGCTGAATGCCTTTGCCACTTCTATTTTTCCTCAAAGAACCATTTTAGAGGGGTCAGGATACTTGTAGCAGTTGAAGATGAAGGAACAGCAGTATTCAAATTCTCCAGCTCCACTTAGCACTGTAAGCAAAGGTAGCACCATTTTCACCCTGGTACCCCACGACATCCAGCCTCAAATAGTTGCTTTAAATAAATCTCCAAAAAGTCTATTAGATCTGACTTTCACTAAACAAGCTTGTAAGTCTTTGTGTACTGTCTCTGCTTTGACACAATGCACTACAACGAGCACAGAGACCACCTTCCTTTGACCATTTTTAAGAAGCCTTTGAAATAATAAGTGATGGAAACCAACGAAGTCATGAGTTCTGCATTTGAACAGGAAGCTATACATACCTCTGAAGAGCTCTGTATAAAGCCACTGTTGCCTGCACAGAACTAAAGCAAGTCGCTTCTGTTCCTGAAAATATTCTGAACGTTAAGCATGTGATAAATGAAAAACTGATAATATGTAACTTAACAGAAGCCTTGCCGTTGGCATAAAACTAGAGAGGAACTCAATCCAGGAGACCTTCCTTACATCCAAGCATTTGCAGGAAGAGAATACTGGGTAAATGCTGTGTTACTTACTCTCACAACAATGCAGAACAAATACTTTTGTTCTCAGTCATAGTCTTTAAGAGAGTCTCGTGGGAATGTCATATGCTTCCAGTCTTCTGGACATTCAAAGTAAGTTTTAGATATTGCTTTTCTGTTCTTGCCTTTCAGACCCTGTTCTACAGTAACCAGATGCTAAGACACTGGTAACATGCTCTAGCTGAGTTTATAAGATATTTAGAAAAGCAGTTGTTTGTAAAACCTGCAGTTTAAAAGCCTTGACTGTTACTATAAATATCACTCCAACTAAATCTGGTAACACTTTTTCAAAATAAACATTTTGAGAAAGCCCTGCAATGGAGTGCATCATTCTGATTAATTTATACAACAAGGCAGCCTTTTTAATTGATAGTGATTAGTGAACTTTCTAAATCTGTAAAACTTCAGCAGGCTTAAGCTTCCAGTAAATACCAATGTCTATTTTTACACCACAGCTTCCATTTAAAAGAAAAGCAAATACATCAGCCTGCAGCTGCTGATGCTGCAAACACCAAAAATAAGGGCTTTTATTCCACCTACAGTGCAGTAGGAGTGTCTCCCCACATCATTGCTTAAGGACTATGTTGCAGGCTTTTTTTATCTGGCCTGCATCAACCAGAAAGAGAAAACTAAATTTTTTTTTTATCAGAGCTTTATCTAGAGATCAACTATTTATCCCTGGCTAATATCTTGACACAAACTTATCTAAAGATCAATGATCTAACCAGACAAGAAGTGAGGGAGAGTGAGAAGAAGTAAGTATTACTTATCCTTTCATTTTACTCTCTGATTATGATCACTGCCTGATTTGTTCCTAAATTTGATTAAACACTACTTGTGTAATGTACAGTGACTTTACCCGTTTCCTAGCACAAGTTCTGGAAATTTGAAAATTAAATACAAACAAAATTATGTGATGCCGTTATGCTCTCAACTGGAGCTCCTCTTTGCTAGGCTGCATATAAATGCACTGGAGTACACAGAAAGCGCCCAAAGCATTGGCAGTCTGAACGGAGAAGTCAGGGGGGAATTGGTATGACATCAACATAAAAAGCAGGAGGACTAGAGCTTTTTGGTTAAAGTACTTCCATATCCTGACCATATCCTTGTCTTTTCATACCTGCTCCACATCTCCTCTTTTTCTGAGCAAATTTAGGTCATCATCAGCCAGACGAGCAAGCCTCTCTTCAAGATATGGATCAGGCTGCTCAGAGCCTCCTCCAGCTGTTCGAAATGGGACTGAGCTCCCAGTCTCCTTGAGCAAATTCTCCCGGTGCGTAACCACTCTTAACATGAAGATATTTGAGGTTAAATCCAGGTGGAACTTCTCCAGCTGCAGCTTGTATCTGCTGCTTGTCCCATCACTGTGCACCTCAGAGAAAAGTCTGGCTCCACCTTCTCTACAACCACCTAAAAGGTCATGTAGACATCACTAATGTCTTCCATTTGGCACCTTTTCTCCAGCCCGAAGAAATTCAGTTCTCCCAGCCTCTGCTTCTATGTTGTGTGCTCCAGCCCTCTGGCCACCTCGGTGGCTCCCTCCTGCAGTTTGTCAAAGTCCCTTCCGCACTGGGGGGGGCAAAAGTGGCTATACTCCACATACAGCTTCACAAGTGCTAAATTCATGGGAAGCATCACTTTTCTCAACCTGCCAGCCACGCAGGTCCACATGGTTCCCCAGATCCTTTTCTAAAAAGCTGATTTCTGGCCAGTCAGCTGCAGCTTGTGCTGTTGTAAGGGACTATTTCACCCCAGATGCAAACTTTTGCCTTCATGAGGTTGCCGGCAGCTTATCCCTCCAGCTAATAACAGATAATTTTATTCTAAAAATGTATTTGCTTCCATCCTCTGCTCCAAATTAAAAAAAAAAAAAAAAAAAAAAAACAAACAAAAAAACAAACAAAAAACCCCCACAAAAACACAATAAAACAACCTTTTCATTCTGTCATTAATCGTCCAGATTCTTCTGTGAATTTGAATTATTTGACAATACCAGCCATAGCGAATATGAAGATCAGAAAATACTTCATTCATACGAGCAGCATGTACAGATTTGTATGAAAACAGCTATAGAGCATGAAACCAAAACAATAACCTCCTTAATACAGGCTGAATTCTAGGATATTTTTGTATTCAATCAGAAACTTCTCTACAAAAGAAACTTACAAACTTTCTTTAAAATTTTGCTAGAACATGGATTTTGTCCATGCCAGTAGCAGAAGCTGCACAATATTCTACAATATTTTCTATTTTTTCCCTACATATTTTTTGGCTTGATAATCAGAAAAGGGTTCCTATACCCAGATAATAATGCCTCCAGCCACACTGACAGATACTTATGTATTTCATGTTATAAAACTCCATATTAAATTCAGACAACTCCTGTTCTGTTTGTGATCCCCAAATGTTCCTACAGAAATCATAGCAATGAGTAAACGATAAGAGCATCTCACCCCAACGCCACTGTGCACAGCGAGCACTGAGTGGATGCAGCAAGCATTCCTTCTTGCCCGACTGGCTCCAGGTTTCATGTCTTGAAGGGTTCACCTTTTGCAGTCACAGCTACTCCTAACAGGAACAGCTGACTCCTCAAGAAAATTGCAAGACACACACACAAAAAAAAAAAGCTTACAAAAGCGTTTAAAATCTAACTCAAATTTCTGAGGCAATTCTTTCTTATAAAGCAGAAACTGAGAAGGCAGCCTAAAAATTAGCAAAAGGATATCCTGGAGACACATTTTCACATGAGAAGTGGAAGCCTGTAAAGCTATATTCAGGGCAGCACCTGTGACAAGCCAAAGGAGTAAACTATGTATATTCACAGCTGCCTTACAGGAGGTTGTCTACAAAGGCAGAAAACAGGGATGAAAAAAATCAAGTAATGGCAAGAATAAAGTGCTATCAGAGAAAGTGCTGCAGAAGCTTATGGAAGGAATTGGCAACTGTCCCAGCTTAAGCCCACTAAGATTGGAAAAGGATACTTTTCCAAGAATAAAGCTGGAAAACTACATTAAAAGCTAGCTTGGGTTTGAGTAAGTTGTCAGGAGCTGCTGGTGAAGGCTGTCTGACTTACAAGTACAAGGGGGCAGTGAATAATACAGAGAAAATGCTGCAGAACGGTCGGCTTCTCCAAAGCCTAGCAAAAGCTTGCAAAGGAAAGGTCAAGTGTTAGGAAAGAGAAAATGTGTGTGTAAGCCTTTATTGCTTTTGCCTTTCCCTTTGCATGCTATGTACCTTTGGGTGAATAAATAAATAATGCTTTGTTTTGAAGAAGCTGGGTTTGACTCATTTGAACCAGCCACTGTCACAAGTCCCTGAGCTAAAAGGGCTTAAAGGTAACCAACGCAGCTAAGCCTGTCCCTTTAATGCTGCCTGGAAGTGGGAGGGGTGCAGGACCCAAATCCAGCCCCAGAGGGATGTGGATATCGGGACAGCAGCTCACAGAGATGGGTCCTTCAACTGGGACGAAAGGACCCCAAAGCACCGCTCACCCCTTGGCTCCCCTGATGTGCCCTTGGACCCTGCTGAGCCATAGTTTTGCC
This sequence comes from Fregata magnificens, assembly GCA_013389945.1. Classification (NCBI taxonomy): domain Eukaryota; kingdom Metazoa; phylum Chordata; class Aves; order Suliformes; family Fregatidae; genus Fregata; species Fregata magnificens. The sequence continues at coordinate 42,721 of WAAD01027361.1, read as the reverse complement.
TTTAGAAATAGAGATATAGGCCCTCGGAAAGAAGTTTCCGCTCGTTATCCTCAGACGGGGCATTATCTACAGAGGTTAATGAGCAAGAGAGAACTGTGATGACCAGCCAATATCCTGCCTCGCCAGGAAAGCTGAAGTAGTCGGTAGCATTGGCGTATCATTGTTGTAGAAAATATAAAATTCAAGTGGAGGAGTAATCTGAGTTCCCACTGTTAGGTGCATCACTCAGTTTCCATAAAGCCCTGTATATAAAACTGGTTGCTTAGCTAGTACTACAGCAACAACAGCCATAGGAAGCTGGTTTTGGCAAGGGATCCAGCTGTTGGGTTAAAAATAATCTCAATAAAAGATAAAGAAAAAGTAGTGGGTTCCAAAGGAACAAATCTGATAAAATTAAGGTGTAATAGACACTTCAAACTGTGTGATCTGACCTAATAAGTTATTAATAGGGAACCATTACTCCTCATACATTTTTTATGAGGAAGGCATTGCCTTTTTGTCAAGATTAGTGGATTATAAAATATTTGTGCTACACAATATAAATGACCCTACCTATTAATAAGTCTCTGGAAAGATATGCTTAAATTGAATTACATTAAGAAGAAAAGTGCCAACGGAAAATTAGGCATAATTAATGGGAACACATAAATAAACCAGAGATAGCGGGAAAAGGACGTTCTCTCCATTGATCATTTTGAGGATTAATTGCTGATATGCTCTAATGACATACCAACTATTACTGTTTTTATAAGGACCATTTCACAGAAGATGAAATCCATGTAACTATGAATATGTATTGCAATTTATTGCCAGAAGATAATTACACTGATCACATACCTCTAATTAGTCAGTATAGTTTTGAAGGCTAAAAAATACAGCTTAAAATGTAATATACAATAAAGGCTCATTAAACTCTTCCAGTAAAATAGATTTATTCAATTTTTTTTTTTGCTGATATTCAAATACTCAGCCTTCCCTGCATGTTTACAGGACAAGCCACCACTGAAAGTGAGGACATGGGAAACATCGCTGTTATTTTCCAGATCCTTTCAGAATAGCGATACCTTGGAGATGCAGGAAATTATTTTTCACATCTCATTCAACATAATGGACAAAGTGAATAGAGTTACACAGTGAACGAGCACTCCGGTCTTCTCTATTCGCCAGCATATATAAGGTTTCCTTGGATATCACAGCACTGCCTCCAGCGTGTGCAGCCACATTCTGGTTTTCACAGACTCACAGAAACTTTCGAAGCTTTCATTATTAATCAGGAATGTAAATATGAAGCTTTATTGCTCAATCTTTTAAACGATATCTTAGAGATTGTAAATAGAAAAATGATTTTGCTCACAAAGTCCTCTAAATAAAACAATTTTTTAAAAAATTAAATAAGGCCCCTTTTTCTGTGTGGAAGAAAAGAAAGAGGACCCATTCATTAGAAATAATCCACCTGAAACAAAACATCTTACACTAATCCCCTAAAAACCTTATCTACTCTTTGACACTGTTGTAACAAACACTTCCAAAGTACTGTGCCAACATTGCTCATGTGTTCAGTGGATTTTAATTAGAGCTCTGAAAGCTTGGGAAAACTGGCCGAGTGAGCAAGCTTGCTCTTTTCAAATGGCAGCACAACTGTCCTTTTACCCACCTTCCAATCATAGCATATGTTTAATTAAAACCAGTGCAAATAATGGAGACAGAAGAGAAAAATCTCCTTCCCACAAATTAGTGAGGAAAACATGATTAAGAAGGTGCACAGCAAGCTGAAGAAAGCAACTCATGTTGTTCCTTAATTACACTCTGAACTGGATATCTATGGATAGGTCTTGGGGAACCATTCTTTGTGAATTGTATGAATGACTTCATATACGAGTCTCTTTAAATGCTTTAGAGACAGCAGAGATATTTAAGGATGATTCGCAAAAGGAAAACTACAGCAGATAAGGGCAGAGAGAGAGGCATAGAGTTCTGACTTGTTCTGCTGTTGGAGTAGTAATCGCCTCAAATATTTGTCAGATAATATTTAATTTTCTAATTCACCATGAGAGAATGCCTATCCATCTGTCATCTTTACTAAAGCAAACCAGTTCCACAGTCCACCTCACCAAGTGGGTTAGTGGACGGCTTCTGCTTCTACTATGGCATCAGCCTCCCAACCTAGCAAACGCTCCCACTTTGCTCTGCTCTTGGATCCACATGAGGTGTGAGAACAAAATCCACAATGATTAGGGGAGAAGAGAAAGGGTCCAGCCATAAGAAAATGCTGCAAGAGCCAAGGGAGGAAAACCTTGGGCCAGTTGTGTTGTGATCACTCCAGCCAGGAAATTGAAGCTCATTAGGGAGAGACATACATAAGATGAAGATTAACTGGAGCACAGTACAGAAAACACACCAGTGAGTAGAAAGAATATGAGAGAATGAAGGTTAAAAGCAAAGGAATAAATGGAGGGGGAGGTGGTAAGAAGGAAAAATGAAACCCAAAAGTGAGAAGGGAAGGATGACAGTCATGAGAGTAAGCATAAATCAGTCACATCCTATAGGTTAATCTGATGCCTAGTTATTGAAGCAAGTTTGAAGATTGCAAATATCAGTAAAAAAAATGGGGCTTCTTTACGCAGTATTTCATCAGGACTTGAACCTGTACAAGAAAGTTAACAATGCTGAGCCTAAAGCTGTCGTATTGCTTTTGAAAGTAAAAATTTGGAAAAGTTGATGTTTTAGGGATATCAACCAGTTTTATTTTTGATATAATGATTCATATAATTACAAAAATAGGCATTACAGAAAAAAGAATAAATATCAAAATAAGTGTAAAGAGACCTAGACAGTATGTGAAATACCTCTAGAGGATCTTTAATTAGTATTACCGGATGGTTCCTCCTACTAAATCAGACTACAAACAGCATATACCTAACAGCTGGGGTCAGGAGGGGTACTACTGAGCATTTCCAAATGCTCAAAAAGTTCAACAAATGTTGAACACCAGTGCTAAACATCAAATAACTTTGTGATGAACTACTGTGCAAATGAAGAGAAAATTCAAGAGTAATCACAATTTCTTTTTATACCCGCTGAAAAGTGAGGATGAGGCCTCTCATTGAGGCATGGAGTGAAATAATAAGGATAGAAGCTCAGGAGTTCTAACAATGTTATTTTTAAATTGATTGCAAGGTAAATCTGGACTTCTCCATTTGGGTAGTTGTGGTTCTTTGATCTTTCAGCTATATTTAACAGATTGAAAAGAGAGCAAAATAGAATTTGAGAGATGATGTTGATGCACAGCAGCAATTATTAAAGCACAGCACAGCTCTTCTGAAAACAAATAAAAAAAAAATTCTGGAGTCTCCTCTCCTGACCTTAGGGAGTAGCATATTGTAATGCAGATTTTCTGCAGAATCTCAAGATTTCTCTCTTCTACAAGTTCCACTGTAATTATTAAAACAAATCAAAAAAACACCAAAAAACCAACCCCAATAAACCCCCCCAAAAACCAAAGGGGAGTGATTTAAATCTTGAGAGGAAAGCTGCCACCTGCAGTTAGCATGCCTACAAGAGAATAAATAACAACCCGCATAGAAAGCAAATGTTTCATCATCAAGTTGTTGGTTATATTAGCAGGTGAAAGATTCTTCTGAAGTGCCTGAAGTATTCAAAGCAACATTTTCAAGAGCTGTATTTGGTGAGCTGCAGAAGCTTTACATGTTATCACTGGATACGGAGAAATCAAAAGCTATTTGCTAACCAATTACTGAAAATTAGTTGCAATTTTTGCAGTTGTTTTTCAGGTTTCTCATGGAAGCAGGACAGCTGCAGGGAGATGGTAGGTACCACACACACCTCTGGAGGCAACTATCAAGGAAGATTCAGAAAACCTGTTCATATCCCTAAGAGAGATTACTCTTAAGTTGGTGGCAACTGCACTTTCACCCACAGCGTTGAACTCATAATCATCTATAAATGTAGTTCAGTGTGTCCAAAATGTATTACTTATTTCTCTTTTCAGCTTGTGAGAAGATAGCAAACTTGTGTCCCACATAAGACATCTGAAGTCCATCTAAAAAAAAACCAAACCACAACCCTTATAGATACTACTCTGCTCTCTGCCTTACTCTTTTAGCTTTCAATNATGTCTTTTGCCCTTTAGTGGCTAGGATAAGAAAAAAATATGAAGCTGTGAGATACTTCAAGAACTGACTGCTTATACCTGAAGCATTGCTGCCCCCAGAATACCTACTTTAAGAAGCTGTGCTGCTGAATGTGACTTGCACATGAATGTGGCTACAATTGGTAGGGGAAGCTACTAACGGGGAAAAAAAAGTGCAGAAGTGGTAATCAGTAAGGACATTGCCTCCATTTAACTTTGCTTAGTACAAAAGTTGTGATATTCAAAATGAGCAAAATTCAGATTCTCTTTTTCAACATTGCACAATCAAGAGTAGTTTGTTGCTCACAGGTTAACCCCTTTAGTCAGGTCCATATGGATCAGGACCCTGGATTTGGGTGTGGTAGAAGAGTTTCCAAAAGTTTGAGTAGTTTCAAGTTTGAATCTTGAGTTGTCCCTGGCTTTATGATGGAATGACCGCTGACTGTTTTTCAGGTACACTTTGGTTTAAAACTGTATGTTTCAAACACAAATAAGAAGTTGTGTTTTAAAAATTCTTATGAGAACTTGCAAGGACAGAGAAAACACATTTTTTAAGAAGCATAAGATACCCAGTCTGACAATACTAAATAGATTGTTTTGGTTCTCTAATTTGTAAAAGGCACAGTTCGTTACAACTCTCACTCTGAACGGCTAAGTTTTGGGATGCAGCTATCCACTCTCTAAACAATGTTCTCTTTTATCCCTACTCATTCAGAAATAATTACCAATGTAATAATTACCACTGCTAAGAGATTGGGTTGTTTATCATAGAGACTTTATAAACCCACCTCATTATCCTCTCGTGTTGTTCTACAACTCCCAAGTCCTGAATTGCATTAGTACTCACTGATCATAAATCCTAGTGTCTGTCACAAGCAGCTCTGTTGAAGAAGAGGAGGCGCAAAAAGATTAAGAAAGACAAAAGGGAACCATAGATAGAAAACTTAATGTTGTTGAAAATGATCGGCAAATTATTACCTGATTTACAACTGTTGGCACCAACCACATGCCTAGCAGGAAAGTGGAATATCATTAAACTAGTCATTTCCAATACCACTCATGAGCAATGTTACTGACAATTTCAAACACAAGAAGTGCCCACTGGATATTATTCCTAGCTAATTCCCAAACCACAAGTCATTTGCATGGGTTAAGCCTGAGCTACAAAGTCTGTATAATCTCTATATATCTTGGCTTTGCTGTGCTGACTCCTTACTTTTCACAAGTGTCAATTTGGTTACTTACAAAATTATATCACTTAAGTAATAGGGTTTGGGATATTTTTTAAACTTTAAAAGTACCTGCCAATCATTCTACAATTTTTTGTACATCTCGCTCCCACCAAGGGGTCTTGTCTTCATATTGTCACCAGCTTCCAGCCTCCATAACCTCAGACTCAGCAGCATCCAGAGCAAAGCCCCAGAGCTGCAAGTGCTGTCATCCAGAAGAAATGGCATTAGGAAGGGGGATCGCTCTAGAATATGTTGTCCTCCTAAACCACATGATGCATTCAGAGAATTAAATTTTCAACAAGTCATTTACTGATAGCCACTCTGCAAGTGTCACTCCACCAGCTTAAGTTTCTTGTGGTTCCACAGGCATTTATAGGGAAGGGCTTTGTTATGGAAAGATGTTATGTGGAAGCATTTCTGTTTGTCTTTCTCTGCCAATGTTTGCTCTCGCCAAACAAGGTCAGAGTTAACAAAACACAAAAAAACAAGCATTTTAATAACTGTGCCCTTTAGTTTTCATAACAATTGTGAAATAGCAACCGCCCTCATAAATGGGGGTAGGTGATTAACTGAAGTGCATTCACTATTGATGGACAGCAAGTGTAAATGAAACTGCAGCAGCTAAGTGCTGCAGGACTTTAGAGCATGTTTGTCACTGCCCAGGTTTTTTGAGATTGTTATCATTTCTCTGAAGTGAATACTCTTCGGTGGAACATTTCTTGCAATGGAATATATTTACCATGCAAGTATAACAAGGCAGTATAAGTTCCACCAGGAGGTAATATCATTATCATTTTCCTTTCCGGAGATATCAAGTTTTCCTTTTCCCTGCCTTTTTTTTTTTTTCTCTCCTCTTCTTGTGGAGGGCAGGAGAAGTTGTATATAGTCACTAAAAGAACAAAGATCCCAGCTAATTGCAGGCCTTAGATCACTGCAATTTTAGCTCAAACGATGCACTTGCTCAGATATAGCTAAAATACTTCTCATCTTTTCTCAGCTTTATTCTAGCACAAATTAGGTATTTTTATCTGGGCCCTTCTTTCAGCTGTAACTGTTTATTTAATATCTATAATATAATAAATACATATATATGCATTCACACTTTTTTTTTAAATCTTCCCTATACTTCAGCCTTTCTGTCTCAAAGTGGGTTAATTACTACTTTGTGAAACTTGGTACTGAGTCTCAGAGTTCTAGTAAAATGAACCAAGGCAATGATCTCTTGTGTTGAGAACTGATCGTTCTAAGTTTTGTTTCCATTCCTGAGATGCCAGGCAAAAGCAACGCAGAGCCAGCAGTACAGACTCTATGACAGGAAGCCATTTACGTAGGTCTTGGGGAGTTTTCATTTGCCTTATTAAACATATTGAAGATCATCTTCTCACTCTGA
>WAAD01027361.1:1135-35909 GCA_013389945.1 Fregata magnificens | reverse complement strand
TTCTATTATTTTCTCTTACTCCCTCCATGTGTCTTTCCAACTTTGTTCTGCAGCTGTAGCTTAACACAGGACTTGAGGTCTGGTATAGAAAATCCTTGATGTTATATTCAAGATTATTTGGGGAGTTTAAGTAGCTTNGGAGACATTAGGGGAGGGACAAAAAAGAAAACATAAGATGACTTAATTTGGAATACAGGGTGTAATTAAAAGCAAGCAGATTAAATCACCTCACACCAACAGCTGAGTGTAGGAATTTGCTAAGTATCAGCAATTGAAGTTACATAGCACTGAGACCTATGGAATAATCTTGTGAGGTTCATGAAATGAAACACATCAGGTATGGTTTGGCGGAGTGCTACAAAGAATTGCTCTGTTGAGTCATCCCAAAGTGGGACAGAAATTTGCACTGCTGATTTCCATGACCCCTAAGTGGAATGGAGGTAGAATTCTGCTCTGGGGAGAGGGGTAATTGAAAACATGGTCTTTATTTCTTTCATATTAAAAGTGCTTCATGTAGCACAAACTGGCACAACGCCATTCCAGTCATTGAGATTTGCATCAAAGGTTTTGTTGTCTTCACTATTCTCACCCTGTCTCATCCTGAGAGTGAACTGATGAGCCATTTGTGACGAATATTAGTCACATTACTTAAGATGTCATTACTATGTGCTCAGATGACACTATAAGAAACAGAAGAGTGAAGAAGAATAGAATGACTTTGCCCTGGAAAGAGACTGTGGGTAGCCTACAAGTTACAGGACACTACTATCTGGAAGAAATACACTAAGTAGACGTGCACAGATTCGGTGTCACTGAGTTCCTTGATCCCTTTCCTGTTATCTCCAGTGGTTCTTCTTTATGGCTGAAAACTATGCCAAGTGACAATTACATCCTGAATTGCTACCTTCTGAAGTGACAACTGAACAGGCTTTACGCCATCTATAAAACACCCTATGCAGTCCACTTTGTGAAATGTCCCTTGCTTACGCAAGGTCAGGTGCAAAAGGTGCCATTTGATCACACTGGTCCTGCTGTGCAAGATATCCACCAACAAATGGAGAGGAGACAGTATTTCAATTTTACCAATTATTAAGCATTAATAGAGTCCACTTGATTAGAAGTGAGGATCCTTCATTATACATGACCATTACAGTTTATAGGGGTTTTTTTTAGTTCCATCCTTCAACTTGATTTCTCTGACAATATAATACAAATGAGTATTCTGACTGCTCCATGACAGTTACTTCCTTCCCCAGTCATCTCCCTGGCCTGACCTTGACCTATACATAGACTTTAGCATTTAGTGATAATGTGGTTTGTGGTAGCAGTAACCACAAAACAGGATCTTCCCAATGGCTTCAAGCCAGAGTGTTACTCAGTAGCTAATGGTTGGAATAGAATGATAACAGATATGGGTGAAAAAATCTGAGATTTTGCATTTCTGTTTGTTAGTTCAAAATAAGAAGAAAAATCTACCCGAGAAGTATCTTTGATCTTGCAAAGTGTCTGTGATTCTGCAAAGCATTCCTTTGAGAAATTACAGTAAAGTGTATTCAAATGTTTTGTCCATGGATCTAACATCCGTTATTGTCTCAGTTGTGTAAATATGGAAAACATTCTACCTAGAAAAAACTCGACTATATGTTCTTATTTTTCTTTTTCCCAACAGCATTTTATGACAAGAAACCCTTTATGCGAAGCAATGATTCAAATTTTGCCTTAGGAACAATATAATCTACTGCAGTAAATTGAGTCATAAAAGCAAAAATCAAGGACCAACTTTGACCTGTCCGTACAACAGCCTGCCTTTTAGCAAGCCAATAAACAAAATATGTACTCAGTTATCATTGAAATATACTCTTCACTCCACATAATATCTTGCATAATTTCCCAGGTAGGAAATGTCATAAGGTTCTTGATCATTTTAACCATGCAAGCATTGATTGTTAATATGGTGGTGCAACCTGACACTTTTGGTAAGCTTTTGGTGCACAAATGTGATAATCTTATTTCTTCAGTGAAATTTATTATCTGTTCATAATTCTTTAATAAATATATTCTCATCACTACATAGCTAGCAGAGAGATGATTGCAGTCCTAGGCCCCAGTCAACCAAATTAAGTCCATCACTGTTTTAATACACTGAAATCATTGGTGACAAAATATTAGGCTGGTGCTTATCATGATTGTCTCCATTCTCACAGCCCTGCAAATTCTACTGTTCTTAAACTACTGTTGCCCTTTGTAAGAAAAAACAAAATGCTCCCGCATGCAATGGTGTCTTCCCTTCACAGAAGATCTGCCCAGTCTGAAGCTTCCCACTTTATGACTGGTATACTATGTCAAAACAAGATTAATTCCCCTTAGTGATATATAGCTACACTAATTTTTAACTGTAAAATATTTTGAATTTATTTTCTAAGTATTGACATAATGATAAAAAGTTAAATTACCTCCAGGACATGAAAAAAGACTTTGATTAAATATTTTTGAAGAATTTTCATATGCTATAAAAGTTGTTCTTAGGCATTTTCTTTACCCATTATGCAAATATGTCAACTCATTAATAATTCAAAATAGGCAATACATTAATAATTAGGATCCCCCATTACAAATCTGACCTTTAATTGAATTCTATAGAAAGAGACTGTGAAAAACGAGCCTCTTGATTTATGCTAAGAATAAAGGTTAAAAAGCGTTTTCCTAGTAGATCTAATTTTTATCATTGTTGCCTAAGCAGAAACACTGAGATTAGAAACTTTTTTCCCAGTTCAAACTTTTTTTGGAAAAGCTACTTCTAGGAAAAAATATTAAAAGATGTTCATTTATGCATAGTTGAGTACAATGTGTCACTGAACAAGTGATACAGCAATCATAGATACTTCAGAGGTCTGAAAAAAGTCCCTTCGTTTCTCTTTGCCAAATGACCCATGGGCTTCATGACGACATAATTCTTCACACTTAACTAATTCTTCTTCATAATTCTTGTTAACTTCGTCATAATGTTTAAAGGTAAAAACATTGACTGACTATATAAAAGAATGATTAACTGACTATATAAAAGAATGATTACTTCCAGTTGTAGAAAAACTGACAATTAAACTGATACAGACTGTTGCAATGCTGCAAGGACACTGCTGCTGTGATTATTTGGCTTTCTATTCTTAGTCCTTCCTAGAAAAGTTGTGTCTGCAGTGCAATTACAATTTTGCAGACAGATTTATTTCTTGTAAGTCTCAAGTAAAAACATAATCTAGATCAATTAGAATACCTTTAAGGAAATGGAAGAGGAATAAGGAAAATGCCTAGGAACACAACAGAGAATGTACGGGGTTTTTTTCCCCCCATAAGAACTAGAACAACAACTTGTCTATTTAAAAGAGTAGTAATAAGCTTAGAAAAAATCTGTTACACATCCTTGTTGCAGACACAGTACACCAAGCCTAAATGCATATAGAGGGCTGTTGCCTGAAAGCCATCGTATCATAAGAAAAGTTTGGACTTTTTAGTTCATTTCATAAAGATCTGAAGTCCAACAAACTCTTGAATGTCCCAGCAGAAAAGGTTACACATTGGCTGGTAAATCAGCCACTATCTGGTGCTGTAGTGTGGTGCACAGCAGAATCAATTATTGCTATACAAGCTACCACATTGGTACAATGCCCTTTAAAAAGTGCCACCTTTGACAAACTATAAATATATCAAATGAATGGACACCATCCATTCGAACAATTAAAGCATTTTTGTCACAGACATATGCTTTGAATATAATTAAAAGGTCACAGCCCCTCTATTCCTAAAAGGGATAAAAATAACCAAATGCTATGTTAACTCCCACTAAGGGTACACACATCCAGAACTGGAAACCTCACAACCAGCTTTTGGCTAACTGTAAACCCTTGTCAATACTCATTCCAGTAATATTAATTTTTCCAAGTCATCAATCTGGATACACCACAAACTACCCCAGCCACGACCATGCCGAACAGCGGCTTCACAGGCCTTTTGTCAGTCCCCCATATAAAGACTGAAGGAGTCGCACATGTCTGCATTTTCATAGTACAAATTCAAAAATCAACCTGAGTAACACAGTCATCAGTTTAACCCAGAAATACTTACATGCCATAATAAGATTAATACCATTATAATTTATCAGCTTCCAGAAAACACATAGAAAGTAAGCAGTTCTGTGTCCAAAAGGACTGGCACTTCTGAGCTCACCTGCAGCAAAACGCTGCTGCAAGGGTAAATGCTCTGCTTTCCTGAAGGGCTGCTAAGTTCGTTCTTGCAGTAAAATATACATTACATGGACTTCAACTGCCCATCGCCTGAAAGGCCCTACAACCAGGAGAGTTCCAATTGTGGGGAAACTGAACTGCAACTAATGTTATGAAAGGGACCAGCAGCTCCCTCATTAATGGCCACAGCATGAAACTTCCTACAGAGGATTTAACAACATCACACCCCAAAATGTACCAGAAGAGCTGGAAAGTGAGTTGGATGTGTAATTTGCAAGATGCTTGGAGGTCTTAGCACACACCGCACCTTAGCCTGGTTTGGGTACATTGGCCTTTGTATGGTCATGGAACGAAGAGGACTCTTTGCTTCTTAAAGCCAAGTGCACTCGTGCCACCTTCTTAACAACGGAAAACTTTGTTGTGTTTTTTTAATTTCTGTAAGCGGAACAAATGGCAACACAGCAGAATTACAGTGTTTTCCCCCTTCGCCTTCTTCATTTTATTGGCTAACTACCTGCTTAGGCTTAGGATAAAGTTTATAGGTGGAGCTCATCCATAACTCAGCCTGGAGCACTCCCAGTTTCCAGTGAAACACCGAGATGCCTGAGTGCCAGTGCTCACACCACGCCCTTCCCTCCTGCAGCCAAGCTCTGCCACAACCAACTCAGGCAATTAGCAAAGAAGAGCACCTCAGCACAAATTAAAAGGTTTTCTTAGTACTATCTCTTATTATTCACCAACATTAAAAAAAATTGCTTTTCATATATCTATATTCAAATAAGTTGCAAAAATACTCTGTTCTAGCCTGGAAACTGAACTGTGCGTTTCCACAAGTATGTTGCCACTTACTAAAAATATTGCTAAAGCTTTATGTCACTACCATGGGCATATACAGTTCTGTGCACATAATATTTTAGAGGGTAAACTCCTGAAATTGTAGTGTGACTTGGAACATACCTCTGCATTCCAACACATCAGACCAAGATTTTTTTCTAATGTAATGAAACTTATTCTTACTTTTTCACATCTCCGCCACCACTTAAGTTACAGCAAAACTACAACGAAGACTGCTCCCTACAAGTGCAACAAGTTCTTCATGATTTCAGGAGAAAGACAGCATTAGAGTAATTGATTTCTTTCATGGATTGGAAGAGTGTTTTCAATACATTTTGATTTTTCTCAAGCGATTCCCCCTTTCTATTTGATTGTACCTGTACGAGATACAAGTGGCAGACACCATTTAAAAGGAAAAGGCTGGGGAGGGGGGCTGTAATTGTCATTATTCTGCTCTGTTGCCATCTCTTCCACCTATGGAAGAAAAAAACCCTTTTATTTCATTATGAAAAAGGTTGCAGAAGTGCAATTAATTCTGTTAAGAAGCAAAGACTCATTATCGTTCCGAAGACTGGAATTGTGCTTATTCCCTTGGACTCCCTACATAACAAAGAAATGAAATTTAACCCAGCAATTCCTTCACCAGCAAAATTACTTGTAGCTAAAGGAGATTATCCTTTAGAAAGACTTCAAACTGAGTTAAAGTTCTTAGCCAGTGAAGAATTTTCTATGACTCCTGGAAATTTGCCCCATTAGTTAATTACTGCCATTGTTTAAAATGACCATTTTATTACCACATTGAGAAATATTTTCCCAGATATTTCTTCATAGAGCTAGATATAATTAATTGCCTTATTAAGTATTTGTCCATATTTTTCAAATGAGAACTGGGAAATGAAGTATGTCAGCAAAATTACAGAAGCAACATGGAAAAATTAAGTGATAAAAACCCCCTCAAACTAAGCATATCGGTTCTCTATACTAGAATACAAAACATGTTTTTAGTAGGACTAGCTATCCAACTATTCACACATTACTGCCTCCATTATGGAAAAGTGATTTTTTTGGAAATGCTTGCACTTAAAAGGGCAGAAATATTTAAATATTTTGTATTAAAGTGAAGACAGATTGCTTTGTAAAATTGTCCCCCAAGATATTTTGGCAAATAAGACAATAGGTCTTTGTCAGACAAAACAGAAGACACTTAAAATTGTTTGTGCCTGTGGGTAGAGTACTTCACTGTTGTTCTTAAGTTAAGTCAACAGTATTAGTCTTTTGAGTAGAGCTATTTTTGCTACATACCTTAACATTCCCAGCCTTTCTTCACTACTTAAACATAATGTATTTGAAATTTTAGGACTGCGAGCAAACACAGGACTGTGTCTGTGATCTGCAGAGAAGGGAAGGATGGAAGGAGGGAGGGAAGGAGAGGTGGATGAACAGAAGGGAGATAAAAAATTATCCAGCTACTAATCATTCTCGTGGTGGGGACCTGAAACAGGTAGAACAGAACCTGCCCTTGGATGGCAGGTGCCCACTCACATGCACCTCCTTAGCTGAGACGGTGAGGTGTTCCCCGATAGTGCTGCGTGCTGCTGCAGCCTCAGGCTGACAGGCAGCACCTGCGGTGCTCGAGCACCCTCCGGTCGTATCGCTCCACGTCCAACCAGCCAGCGTTGGAATCGTAACCATGGCCAGCTGGGAGCTGCTAGATCCATTTATTAGGTGATGTTACAGCTTATGCACTGAAAGAGAGGATAGGTGACCAAATCAAGGGGTGTAAAGGGTCAACATTTATAAATTGAAATAAGAAACATAATCAGAAAATAAAAGTGGTATTTGAAATTTTAAAAAAAATTTGCTCAGTGCAGTGTTTCATTTAAAGGTTTTTACAGTCAGAACACTCTGCTTCTTTGCCAAGAATATTTACCTTGACTTTGTAAATATGCTGTCACATCTCAACAAGATAAAACTAGTGAAATAAGTCATACAACAACACTAGCGATTTTTGTGATTTGTTTTTCATTGTTACTGTGTTGTTCATTTTCCGTACCTCGGCTGCTCAGAGCTATTGCATTGCAGACCTGACATTTTGTAAAACTGTTTCATGATTCTGTTAAATAGGAACAAGTAGAAAAGCCCAGAAAATTAACTGGCCAATTTAGAATGGGTGGCTGAGATGACAAAAACAGAGCAAAAATTAAAATGAAAACTAACTAAAGCAATTTTCAGTACTTCACCAACACAGAGAGACAGAGAGGAAACTTCTGTTATCGTGACTCAAATACATTATAGAAATAGCTTTATTTTACGCCAGCAAGTGTGACTGAAATGATAGAAATAGCTTCATTTTAAGCCAGCAGGTGTGACTGCCCACAAAAACAGTTATTAATGGAATTTATTCTATACATAGAGCAGTCTGCTTTGAGAACCAAACCCAGAAAACTAGTGGTGATGGAGCTGAAAAGGGTCTTTCAGAAAACAGTTTAAAAGGCTCCTGTCTTTCTGCATCCTTGACGCAGAGGAAAACACAGCTCTGACAATCCCTAGTGGCAGCTGTGACATGACCAGGGTCAGATCCAGAGCCACTACCCCTTGCACCAAAAGATCCCAGCAAACACCTCCAACTTGTCTAATGCCTGTAGGAAAGGAACCAGTTGTCACTGAAGGGGCAACATGACTCACTGACAATGATTTTTTCTACACCTTCTGAGATACATGCAACTGATACTAAAATAATAGGGTAGGATGAAGGCAAGAGACATATTTCATCTCCAACGTAATGTTATGGGCAGATAACTGAATTTTTATGCTGTTCCAACTATTTCAAATTTTCTTCCACAAAAATAGTTTGAGCCTATGGTTAGTGAAAAACAAAAACAAAACACTTGATTCTTCACAAAAATCCCAAAATAGGATATTCCTCTCACCACTTTGTGGGAGTTTTTTTTCCCCATAGTGTTTTATGTTCATTTTGAAACATCTGAAATGTAGTTGAAAGCCTTTGGTACCAGAAACAATTTTGTTCTGGTAACCAACTTTGTTCTAAAACATAAAGAGTGGGCAGAAATAAGCCTTCTCAGGTTAGGGAGCATTAAGAGCATTACAGAAACATCTAAGAACCTTGCAGGTATGGGAAAAAGCAGAGATACTAGGGACCACACTAGGACCATGGCTGCTGTGTGATTAATTACTCATAAAGGCTGAAAAGACAGGAGCAGATGAAGACTACAACCGAGACAGAAGCTAAAATACTCAAACCTAGTAGGGGACCTGATAACCTGATAACACAATTCTACATGAAGTTATACTCATGCCTCACTGCGCTCAGTGCTCAATTCCAGCACTGCTGGGGTTTTTTATTGTTGTAGATTTTATTCTCCACTCTAATGATAACAAATAAGGTAATGATTAATGCTGCAAAGCAAAGACTGATGTTCAGTGCTGACACAACATCAGCATGTAAATCCCTAAATCTGTCAATGAGGGACATGGTAAGATACAAGTGATTGAATAGACTGAAATAATAAGAATATACTAAAAAATGGGATTCAGAACCAAAACCTGTGGTACCACACAGATTTATCACGCTGTACTTTTGAACAGCTAACTTGTAAGACCTTCTCGTGGCTCATCTCTATTCCATAGGAGGTTCATCGAAATGGTTGGGGAGATTTTCATATACGCTGCAGGATCTATATTTCATTGCACACATTTCACGGGATATTGGTAAGTAACAGTTCAGGAACTAGTACTATATTTGGGGTAAGAAGACTCATTTTGATAGAGTTTACTTAAGGCCAGACTTTGTACACCATTTCTTAATAGCCCCCAAAGATGAGTGTCCCATCACCAAAATACTGATTTCTTTTACTAAAACCCTTGTGATTCTTCAAATTAATTTTATGTCTAATCCCCAAATTTACACAGACTTCTTCCCATTCTTTCCCGTTCCTTCCAGGGACATTTTTCTGAATACTAATGAGCATCTCTATTCCCTTTTATTCTTAGGTCACTACAGTGATCCTTGAATAAAAGCTGCTTTCAGGTTGTGCAATTCTAGAACAGTTTTATAATTTCTCAACACTGGTGGCTACTTTTTCCTGAAATTCCTGAATCACAATTGATGTTTTCATCTTGTTTCATTCATTTATAGGCTCTAAGCTGTTCATTCTCTTCAGAATATGTCTCATCCTAAAATAAAGGTCAATATTGTCTAAATATCTGTTGCAGGCAGCTATGAGCTATGAAGATGTATGTTAGGAAAATTAACGAAACTACACATGATGGTCTGAAAATCATGTCCCAGCAAACCCCTGTAAAATCTTGCATTTTTATTGGAATCTCAACAAAACTCAGCAACTCACTGAAATCTTAAAAAGAGCCACTACAGCTAGATAATTATATGGCTCTTCACTACCATAAAAAAACCTCTGTACCGTGCCTATTGAAAAAGATTTAAATCCTTCCTTCAACTCTAAGTGACACTAGATCAGGCACAAGCTGGAAAAAATCATATAGCTTACAATGTTACACACCTTTTCATCCCCCTCCGTGAGATGGGCTCAACAGAGGGCTCTCATTACAACACTGCTTAAAGCAGAAGCTACCAACCTTCCCTTTCTCCAGCTATTAATCTAAGTTGACCCACAAGAACTTTTTCACAGATGACCATCCCTCCAGGCTGATAATGTACCAGTGAATCCTCAGAAAGCAGGGATAACTATAAGCTCAGCTATGAACTCATGCCCCAGTATTTCAGACTGGGCTTTGCATATATGTCATATGCTGAAAGAGCTCTCTTTGAGACACATTGGAGAGAAAAAAGCAGTGACTCTTGAAGATCAGCAAGCACTTTGGAAATGTTTCTTCAGTTCAGAAATTTTGCTCGCTTTGTCACCTGTCCCATTTACTTTAATGCCTTTAATCGTGCTGTGAAATGCAGTCTCTCACGTGTCACGTTAGCTCTCAGAGAAAATCTGACAGCTCTAAAAGTAGCACTCAAAAAGCCTGTAGCCTGTTTTAAACTGTAGCTCTCTTTCCTCCATCTAGACTTCCCTTCCTCTCAGATCAAGCTGTAAACTCTTGGGGAACCCTGTCTGTCCAGTGCCCCAGAGCAACATCCCAGCCCTCAGCACCAGTGTTCCAGAAATAGAAAAAACCCTTTAAAATATCCTTCTTCCTCCAGGTCCCTGGTATGCTTCAGTTTCTCAAACTATACCTTTCTACAACCAGCACATCCTGCAGTTATCACTTTGGTATTCTTTAATATCATCAGCATTTAAAAGCATTTTTGAGTAATGCAGCAGTTTGCAAGATGCGTCATTTCAACGGCTTGTGACGCGGGAGTCAGGAACCACCGTAGGTCCTGGGAAAAACAACATGGATATTCATCCTCCCTTCCTCCCCACTGCCCCCCACTATGCATCTCACTCTTCCCCATCCCACACCCTACCCTTTCCAGTTACCAGAGGTGCCTTGAGCTACCACCACAGGCACCAAATGGACTGGCTGGATCACACCAGAGAAACTGTCCTGGCCGCTGTGCCGGCAGCGGGCCTGGCAGATTGCTCTTGTTAGCTGACTGTGGATACTGATCCGCTTCTAGCGGCGAGGATGGCTGTATCTATATAGGACACTCTGGGAAATTGTCATAAACCAAAAGGCATGTTTACATAGCTGCAAACACCAGCTAAGACATTTCCTCAGCAACAAAAAGCAGATGGGACAGCGGCCACGCAACACACAAGCAAGGAATCGCCTTGAGAGTTTATGCATCTGTGCACAGACAGCGCCATACAACCAGTGCATAGAGGTAACCAAAAATATTACTTACGAAACAATCAGACTTAGATATTTAGGCACTCCAGGTTTTTATAAGTCACCAGCAAGGGGCTAGCCCTGTTTCTGCAGCACTTGCGGTGACAGAAGATTCCTCTGTAGTCCTTAAGGGCCCAATATGTGCACAATAAAACATATTTCATAACTGCAGAGCTCTGACCTACCTTGAGGCTGTTTTTCAGGAGCGGGTCGTTTTCAACTACATGAGTTTGCACTGGCGATCTGTTAGTGCTGTACATGATTCTAGGTCTTTTTTTAAGACAATATTATCAGTTTGTTAACTGAGGAGAGGAAATTTTGTGGGATGAGGACATCTAGTGATATGATATATATTTACATGCTTAGCTGTTTCCAAGCACAGCTGAGCTAGTGAGCTACTGAGTTACAGAGGATTTGAAGAGTATTAAAAGTGTGCAGGTGTGCAGCTGACTGCTAGAAAATAGTAGACCTGGGGATTTGATAGGACAGCATCCAAAACAACAGCTGCAATTTAACCACATAATTCTGAACTCAACCTTTTTGAAACTAAATGTTGCAAAGATTTAGTGATTATTGCCACACTTCTCACCTACAGCGATGCCATCTCCAAATGTGGATTTATACTGGCACTAACCACCACCTACACAATTCATGCAGAATGACCATTAAAATCATGATATATTGAGTGGCAAAAGCTTCCCATTAGACTACACAGGTGCTCAGCGTAGCAGCAACTCTGAAATATAGTGATAGTCCTCTATTTAAATTCTTTTTTAAATAGGTTTTTTTCTTAAATTCTCCTGAAAGCAAGAATTATTACATCTCAAACTGATAAAAATCAGAGTAGTTATTCTGCATTGTGACTCACCTGAACTAAGGTTTTATCAGTGAAACACTGGAAATTCAAAACTATAGACAGACAAGTACAATAACAATCATAATAGCCATTGTTAGTACACGCTCTTGAACTGAGCATTACTTGGAGAAAAAAATGCCATATATCACCAATGCAAAACAAATATCAGTACCAAATTCATGTGAAACCATTAAAATCTGCATTTATACCATTCCCAGAGCAATATCAAAATGTCCCTTTCATATTTTTCAGAATAAAACAAAGTTAGTATGGTAAAATAATAAAATAATTAAGGAAAAGAGTCAGTTAACCATTTACAAGAAAAAAAAAAACATTATCAAAGATGTTGGTTAAATAAGGACCAATATATTTTTGTAGCCATAGAGAAAGTCTACAAAGACATACATTTGCTTATATATATTTCTTTGTTGTTTTGTAATTTAGGGGCTAAAACTAGCTGCACCAGTAAATCCATAGGTGCATCCTGAACATGCTGTTTTTTCTATTGTACTAACAGTATGAACAGCATGTCCCATAAAATCCACTTCCATGCTTGATACAGAAGGGTTATCTTCGAAGGATATTGCCAAAAATGCACTTGCACTGTGGAGGAAACAAAAGTTGTTCATCGAGATTGCTCCCTTCAATGAGATGTATAACAAAGAAAACACCCACAGCTGAGATACAGCTTCTGATTTCAGCTTTTGTATGTGTATGCATAGGAGAATACCTCCATAAGTCATATAACTAGTATTACAGAAAGAAATTATGATGAAAAAAATAATCAGAACACCATATTTAGGAAACAGTTCCTGGAAAAGCCACAACATAGCAGAAATACCAGAACATCTGGGCAGCTGTGCTGCACTGCAGGTTGCTACTAGCAAACATCTCTCTAGCCTGGGGATCACCACCTCATACTCTGTTTTGCAGGGCAGACACATTCTCAGGGTCTTGCCCAAATTCACTCAGGAAGCTCGTGACTGAGTGGGAAGTAATGAGGTCACCACTGAGTCTGGCCAGCCCCTTTATAGTAAGCTGGATTTCTCCTGCACAACTTCAGTTTGGGGAAAAAAAACCCCCTGCTACTAGCATACACTTCTTTGTGAATATGTTGCACTAAGCTGATAACTGTCCAGGTTGCCGTTATGTATGTGTGCTACAGGCAAATACCAATATAGCAAATCTCAAAGTCACAGGGCACATCCAGAAGGATTAAAACATTTGTTCAAATCATATCAAACGATCACATCCCTGACTCTGGACTGAAATCCAACTGTTTCTACTAAAACAAAACCCAAACTCAAAATGGACTTTTTTTAAGAATAGCCTATATTGGCAAGTCCTATACAGTATGAACATTATAAACCTAGATATTCGTGGATAACATCAGAAGTAACAAAAAGTCTTATCAAGGCAAGAAATTACCTGCTATTTACTTTGATAGTTAGCAGATTATTGCTATAGCTACAGACTTACACGGAAGACAGTTCTCAGTATTTCAATGCCAACTTAACACTTCTGATAAGCAGGACACATGGGTGCACTGCTTCAGTCTTCTTCATAAGAATCATAAGCTGGTGGAATATTCCTCAGGTGTTTTCCAAAACCTCTTAGAAAATCTATGTAGTAACCACAATACTGAAACTACTGCGGGTTTTGTGCAAATAATTCTATATTGCCTGATGCAGCTGTGAAAAGCTTTGTTATCCATTGAACTAGAAAAAAAAACCCTATTATTCATTTCAATTCTTTCCCTTTCTTCCTCTATTTCAATTATTCACACGCTTTATACACCTTTCTTTGAGGGTGCTGACCCAGAACTGGGAACAGAAGATTTGTGGGAAGACAAGTCCTAATGGGGCTGAGCTGGTTAGATTGCACAGGGTAGGACATAGCAGAGCACAACACTGATGCTGTTAGGACAATATGGTAGTATTAATGACCGAATTTGTGAATCAGCTTGCACTGCATACATTTACCATGATGAAAAAACAAATTAGGTTTTCAATGAGAAGATATGGAAATGTGAAAACTTTAGAGGGTTTGGGCAATACAGTGAATAAATACAAAGTAGTTTGCTTTTCAGCATGTTATTTACCAAATTTTTTACTGCCTTTAATTACTGTCTTCATATTCAGAACATCTTCTGTTTCCGCTAATAGCAAAATTTTAACTGGAACAGAGATATTTATTGTACTTTATTCCAAGTCACACGCTGAAAGAATTAGGAAATATATCTTCAGTAGAAATAAAGTGACATAAAAGGGAAACCCTTCTTTTATCCCATTGAAGACCCCAAAGCAAGTGTTTTTCTCAATTTATGCAACTGGAATTTATTAGCCTGGAGACTGTGTGAAGACATCCTTAAGGAAATCAATTGAATTCTGTACTATTGCCTATTGTTGCATTTCCTCAATAATTAATGCTGGTATACAAAGCATATGACCATTTTATATATAGAGAAAATTACTCTAAATTTAGTCTAAAAGGATAAAATTCTTTCATTTTAGCTGATATAGTCCACTGAAGTTGGCAGCAGCAAGAATACTGAGCAACTTTTTAAGGAAAAGTAATGCTGAGTGCCTTTCAGTCTTATTACCATAAATTATTCTTAACCTCCATTGATTATTAAAATAAAAATTCCATTTCCCTTACACATTGACAATTTCTTTCAGAGAGAGAAGTTTCTTTTTCACACAGAAAATTTTAATTCCAAAGTTTTCTAAACAAAATTGGCATTGACATTGCTGTGATTATTACAGTCAAGCTTCTGATTTTTAATATTTTCAATCTGACAGATTTATTTCTTCTCAAATAAAAAAAAATCCTTCTTAGGATAAAAATATATAGCTTCCTTATATTTCCTGATTCTGAAAATTACCAGGTGCCAAGCTGTGAACATAAGGAAATTGAAGACCCTTGAGGGTGACCTTAAGAACCACAAAGGTGGGGAATTGTGATATAGTGGTTTAGGCAATTTCATTGCAGCTGCTTGGCGCTAGAAAAATGAGAAATGGGTTTTCTATTACTAAATATAATGAATTCCCTTTCTGTCCTGTCACAAATTGTCAAACTTCATTAATGAGAAGAAAGATGTGGTGCATACATATATAAAGGGTAATATGAATATACATATTTAAAATGGAGAAAAGCTGCATATTGCTACAGGGGAATTCTTTCTCTGTATCGGATATTGCATAATTCTTTCTAAATAAGATATTTCAAAATTAGCCAACATAGCAATGTAACACAACTTCTATATCTTCAAAGCAATTTGCTATTATTTGCAAAAAATGGCTACATGTTTTTCAGGTGCATAGATGCAGCTCAGTGGCTGTATTTCAGAATAATATTTAAACCACATTTAACTATAAAGCTGTGGGTATCCAATGGAACAAGGCAACTGCTTTTAGTTAGAATTAGGTTTAAATACCTTGGTGAATCAGGGTATAAAATACATCATCATTTAACAATAAAATGACTTGCACTTTTAATTGTCTTTACAATTACATTAAATTCAGCATGGCTCAGTTTGATTTTGAGGGCAGCAATGGCTGTCTTTTATTCTTTTATGCAATATATGAATAAATGTACTGTCAATAAGAAATGCTCAGATTTCACTTGATAATCACTGTAAAACAATCATAAATAACATTTAATTTAGAGTTATGACAATAACAAACCAAAGGAACGCACCTCATGCAAATTTCGATTTATCCCCAGCCCTAAGCCTAGACTTTTGCTTGTTAGGCTATTCTGGGGATGAAGGAGATGACTGGATTCATCCAGGACCCTACAGCTGCATATTCCATAGAGCTCTATTAACCCAGCAGATACCCTGAGGGACAACATGAGCTTACGCATATCTTATAGGCAGGATGAGTTCCCCTGTGACCCACAACCCCTTCTGGCACAAGACCCAACTTACATTTCTCAACTCTATCAAGAATGTAAACTTTCCAGAATGTAGAAGTAGTATTTAGACATTTAGTAATAGCAAGACTTCTGCAAGTACAGAAATGAAGTATGTCATATACTTCTATGGTCCTCGCTGGCAAGTAAAACACGATGGATTTCTTCTGTACAAAGCCATACAAAAAAAAGGGGATGCTAGAAGTCATTGAGCAACTTGAACACATCTAACATCATAGCAGAAAAAGTGCTTCATAGTAATTCAAAATATCCTACTGATAGGAAACCTGAAACTGCAAGCTCTGAACCAGAAGCAGCAGAGAAGTCTGACCATCTGGAAAAGAGTTTTTCTTTATTCTTCACTGGGGTAGACCAACATAGCTCATTTGCAGTATGCGCTCAGAAACCCTGCAGCCTCAGGTCTCATTTCACTGTATTCTGGTCACGTCCTGTCCTCCAATAGACCCTGCTCACAAAGCACCAGCTCTTGAGGTTTGCTGAAAGTATCTGAAAGTGAGGACTTTTTTCTTTCTGAGCTGTTCTGCAATCACAAACTCCACAGGAGGTTGTGTTCCCGTATCTAACCTCTTTACTCACTACCCAAATCCTCCACAACATTAATTAGATTGATGCAGTATTAGAAAGGATTTTTTTTTCTTGTCTTCTCTGCAGTTGCCTCAGAAGTGTCAAAGCTACATCAAACCTGATCACTGGATGTGCTCCATAGCCTCCCTCAGGGCTTCTGAGGTCCATCTGTCCTCAGCCTATACATCCAGCCTTTCTTCCAGTGGAAACCAAGGCAGAACAGACACGGCAGGGGTTTGTTCAAATGCACCCAGCTGTTAGTTGTGTGCAAAATCAGCTCAGCAGCCTTCCGGTTTAAACATAGCCAAAGGGTTTCTGTAAATTACTTATCCCTCAGAAATTTTGCTCTAGTACTTTTCCGTCTGTTATATGCTTAGAGCATTGCTCTATCCCATTTATGCAGGACATGCTCATTTCTGCTGCTTACTTAGCAATCCTGAATTTGAGAGACAGTCTAGAAAATCTAGTAAAGTTTTAAGTTCTGGAAATTAAAACAGAAACAGAATATTTGCATGCAGTAATAAATAGGAAATCTAAATTTCAGTTCTGCAGAGAAAGATTATTCTACCTTCCTGAAGTATGCAGGAGTCCGTTGCTGTTCGTGCCCACACTTGCTCTTTTAAGCAAAGCATGCTAAATTATCTAAATAAATGTGAATTAGGTTAGAATGTGTATAATGTC
Organism: Fregata magnificens; assembly: GCA_013389945.1. Classification (NCBI taxonomy): domain Eukaryota; kingdom Metazoa; phylum Chordata; class Aves; order Suliformes; family Fregatidae; genus Fregata; species Fregata magnificens. Next base: position 18,980 of record WAAD01027361.1, on the reverse strand, counting down.
AGGTATTTGTCACACGTGGCTAGCCATACTGGAGACATCACACAAACAAATGCAGTTACACAGGTCTGAGAAAGGGAAGACCCCTCCCATAAATCCAGTTCAAGTCACCAGTAACTCTGCTAAAATTAACAGAATTTAAAAAGTAGTGAAATCAGGATCTATTAAAGGTAAAGGATTTGTTCTTAGAGTGAATTTCCTTAAGAAAGGATGTCTCACTATTAATTTTTAAGAGTGGCTGTTGTTCGGTCCTTCTGGTTTTCATATACTCATGAAACTGGAATTAGTCCTTTTAACTGAAGATACCAGCTGAGATTCTTACCTGGTGCAATATCACAAAAAGCAATCAGTCACATTTAAACATCACTACCTATCCATATTAGGAGAATTGGATCTACTTACATTATGATTGTAAAGCAGTAGTACAGCAACTGTCCTGCATGCAGCTGTGCGCATATGAACAGAAACATCAGCAGCCGTTGTCAGTGGCAAAGTTATTTTCAGACGTATCTCAGTGTTATCCGTAGAGCCCTCTAGTGGAGAAAGAGCAGCAAGGCTCCAATTTCTTCTGAAACCACGGAATTGGATAGACTTAATTTTTTAAACTGATCTGCTAATCCATCAGCGCTCTAAATAGATCACTGCTTTTTAGCGTAACGGGTTCAAAAGAGCAATGAAGGAGAAGCACCAGGTGATGAGCAGAGGTTGGCAGTTTGTACTGAGCAGGATGGAAGTCCACTGGTGGTACACCCATGTGTGCAAGGTGGATCTCCCCAGCAGCTGGGCTCAGGTGCTCAGTCTGCCTGGTAGCTGGCCCCCCGATCCCAGTCTCCCCCGTTGCTGGCACCTGGACATAGGAGAACCCAAGGCCACAGCCCCGCTCCAGTTGCTGATACAGAGCATTTCACCAGCGCACAGGTGTGCACCTGTGCAGACACCTAGAGTTGGCCAGGACTGCCCTGGTCCTGCAGTAGCCACACACCTGCACTAGAGCCTCATCCCAAGGGACCGGCAGACCCTACAGTCTCTCCAGCAGCTGGCTGGGACTCTCCTGGTCCCCAGTAGCCCACTCCACTGTGGTCTCACCGTTAGAGACACCTGCGGCTCCCAGGCCATTTCACCCACTCCCTGGCTGGTCACACTTGATCTGTGCTAGTGCTCACACAGTAACTTGCACACACCCACACTCACTCCAGCCGCTGGCACCAGGGGAACACACACCCCTGTGGTCCTGTTCCAGGGGCTGGCACTTGGTTTCAGTCACTCTGGTCTCTCCAGTGGCTGGCTCCCAGGCACAGGGGCAACTCTGACCCATGGTCTGACTCCAGTCACTGCCACCCAGACTTCCCACACCACCACCACCACATACTGAATGGAGAGTCCCTCATCCAGGAAAAGTGTTAGAAAGGGATTTAATAAGAAGACAGGACAGACTGCACTGATCAGGCACAGACAAGTGTACATGCAACCAGCCCTTTTATTCCCTCATGCCTCTTTTTTCTCCACACTTGTTCCTCCCCAAATCGTCTAAATCCCTCCCTTTCCTCACCTTTGGTTTCCCCCTAGGCATCCCATAAGAAGTCCTGTGCAATCCCAAAATGCTCTTGCCTTGCATCCCATAATGTGTGTCCCATCTCCTTAGGCAGCAACCTCCCTCAGTCCAAAAGGTGCTCCAGGGTTGACTCATCATGATGGGTGTCACACCTCGGACATTGGGACTGAGGCTCTCCTGGGACAGCCCTGGGAGGGACCAGACAGGGTGTCCCCTCCTCTGAATCCGTAGTTTGGGTTCCTGTCTGCCTTTGTGTATCCCTGTGCTCCTCTGGGCTTGTGGAGATAGGCCTTTAACAGGCTGATGGCTCCTGTGATGGGCTTGGGAGCAACCCGGCAGGGTATTATTTGGGTTCCCCCCACCCACCGTTGTCTCCCTCTGCTCCTTTGTGGGTGTGCACAGGAGCTTTTATTGAATAACCTAAAGGAAAATTCATTTATACTTTGGTTATATTTAGAATGACTTATCAATATAATGTCTCATTAAAGTCTTTTTTAGAAATATAAAAATAGAAGTTGTCAGAATTTCCTTCATTTTTTTCAAAAATGTCAACATTAAAGTCAAATAAAAGTTTATGTTGAATTTGTTAAAAGCAAAAAAGAACTTTAGTTAAAGTATACCATATTTCCTAAATGGAGTATTTTGCCTATTTCAAAATACCTTGTTCAAAACAAATACCTGGTTTGGAACTCCACCAGATATGCAAATCTGAAAAAAACCCAAACCATTATATCCATTTTTCTCCCCTTTTTCCTTGATTTTCTTTCCATTCAAGCAAGTACACCAAGAGGACACCTTGCAACGTTCCCTGAATATGACCCATCTTGACTGCATGATATCCTCTAGCAACAATGAGGCTCCCTATCAGGAAACCAGGACTGAGACCCCACGTCCTGCAAGAGCAGCTCAGGCTCCATCAGCCAGACCATCCCTATCCAGTACAACTACTTCTGTGGGCTCACAGACAAGTAAGGGGTGGCACTCCTGAGGATTTGCTGCTTCTGAGCTACTGCAATCTATTCAGTGAATGTTAATGAACTGGCTTTCCAGTTCGAGTATCCTTTTCCAGTTATATAAAACTGAATAAAAGAAAGAAAGACCATAAACATTTCTCTACTACTACACTAAATGTGTATCTCAGTATTCTTAGAAAGTAGAGAGCTTTCCAGGAACAGGCATATATTTATGCATTACGTTATGCATTATGTTATGCATTACACTCCTATGAACAGCTCAAAGGTCATCTCTAAACGACCTTACAGACTACATCTTCCACTTGGAAACAGAAGCACAGTGAGAAATAACATTGCTTTACTATAAAGAGAAGAGAACATGTTGGGACAGCCTGAAGCAATAAAGTCCCCTCCTCCCTGTAAATAACAACAGTGCCAACATAGTAATAACTGTTAAAAACATTAACATGAGAATGTACAGAACAGTTTTGCACAAGATTCAAAGGTAACAAGTCAATAAATAATTTACATTGCCACACTTATTTAAATTGTATTTCATGTTTCCTAGGGACACAACATAACTTGGGTAACAGTTACTGACAGATGACAGATTGTCTCCACAGAGTTGTGGAAACAATGTTCTGCAAAATACTGTTCACTACAGCAAAATTAGTGCTTAACCAATGGGTGCTTTTTCTTTTTGTCAAAGGTCTCATGTTAAACCAACCCAGTCCAACATAGCTAAAAACAGAGCAAGTAGTGTAAATGCAGAATTATAAATATTAAAGAAATTTTGTATCAAATAGTGTGTCGAAAGCACAAGCACAGAAGACTGATTTTATTTTCTGTGGATTTTCATAGTAATACAAATTTAAGTTATTTTCATCAAAGTATGACTTAACCCTGGGATATCACAGATAACAGTTCTATACTATAGAAACTGCATCACATAACTAATAAACTACCTCTCAGAACTGCCAGGTTGTAGCTCATTTTAGCTGGTATGATAAAGAAATGTACGGGGACTTTTAACAGAATGGGATCTTACTAACAGTTAAATGCTGCACAGACCTTGTCCCAGATTTTTTTTTTTTTTTTCAATTGTTAATTAGAGTGGTGTATTTCACTGACCAGTTATCACAAACTCACCCCCAGATTATCTTCAGACTCTGTAAAGGCTTTCCTCCGCTGTCTCACCTGAGCATGGGGGACTTCTTCAAGACCTGGGGTTATTTCAGCTGACCCAACAGGTGGATGTTTTTAGCTGCACCACAAGTACAAAATCATCTTTTACAACTGAGAGGTGGTGAGTGGGCAGAAGCAAAGTAGTTTCTTATAGGAACAGTCAGCCTCAGGAGCAACAAGATTGATGGCCGGTATTAACAGTAAAGATAAACCCAAGGCAGGGTGCCAAGCATTATACAACTTGCATGACATGCATTTGGTAGCTCTGTCCCAAAGGCCACCTGAGATCTCATATATCTTGCTGTGCTGCGGCTAGACAGCTGCAGTTTTTTTCTAACCACACACACCCGATGGGCAGAGTTTTTGGACAGGTAATATTTTGTATTTGTTTGCTTGCATTGACCCATTAAAGAAGCCCAGGAGGCAATCAAAATTTCTGGCTAGGAGTCATCCAAACTGAAGTGGAGAGAGAATGTGGAGAAACTGGTAAAACTGATGAAAACATCCCTATTATCCACAGGGTATTATTTAAGAGAGCAGTCAGAAGTGTTGCATTCCTTCAATACCAGGTATATGCATTAAACAGCCTATTCTAGTAGGTGACTCTGCAAGACCTTAAGGTTGGGCAGGGGTTGTAGTTTGTTTTTAAAAATGAGCGTTATACCACTCAGGAATAATTAAAAGTGCTAACTATTTATTTTCTGTGGTCCTAAAACATAACCTGACCCTGAGAAGCCTGGTGCCAGGCAACTTCTTTTTACTTGCCTCCTGATAATGAATTATGCTCACCTGAGGAGACAGCAAACAATTATTTGTTGTCAGTCATGACAAAACCAGTCATAGCTTACATGCTGAGTATTGAATTCATGACATACTTTTCTCTTCACAATTGATTTACAGGATAAACAAGCACATGGAATGCACAGTAAGTTTGAAAAAAAAGAATAAATGAATCAACCTGTGTCACTGCCTGGAGCCCTTCACAAAGCAGAAAAAGCCTGAAATACACAATAAAGTTACTACAAAATGCATCACACACACATACATCTACTGAATTAAACGTTTGTATTATCACAGTACTTCAGTAAGTTCTAATCATGAACCATGACAAGCCACTTCAATCAACACGGTATAAATGAAAAAAATTACACTATTCCAGTGCAATTACTCTGAGAAATGTCTGAGAAGTAGAATGCAACAAGATGCTTATAAGCATCTTCCCCACAGCTTAAATTATAGGAGTATAATTTTGCTGCACTTATAAAATGATGTTGACCTAGTTTTTAGAAGTCAAATATGAAAGCGGTGAGCAACTGGATTATGGTATGTACAAGAAACCGTGGGCAACTGAGCCAGCCCTCAAGAATTTCTGATTATTCTAGATGTAAAAAGCTGAACCTCTTCTGCTCTTGCAGGTAGAAGTATTTCATTGTGTAGTATTGACAGGTCTTTGTTTCATGTCCCAGAAGATGGCAGCAGTCCCACAGTATTTCATGGATTTAGAGACGCTGTTTGCTCTCAAGCCTGGTTGTGCTTTTTGATAGCTAACCTTCTCTACCCACTAAAGAAGTAAATATTCCTTATCATCACTTTGCTGCTAACATACAGTTTGTACCTGACAATTTACCACCTATCCACAGTTGTTTTAATTTAAGTGAAACTAAAATGAAACTAAAACCACTTGTTTAAAACACTTTATTAATGGCCTGCTAAAAGGACAGGCAATACTATTTATTTATTATTTACTGACACTGAGGAGATATTAAAAAATATTAAAAGCTCTGTGCTCATCTTGAGCATTATGTTCTGTTTCTCCAGCTCTTCCATAGGGGTTTAACAGAAGCCTGAGAGAACTATGAATACCTAATAAAAAAACATTTTCTCAGATTTGCAATGGCAGAGCATGCACTTTGTTCAAACAAAGCTGGTTGGTTATTTTTGTTTAAGCAGGAATAGTTTAGATTAACACAATATCTATATTAAAGCAATTACACTTTTCATATCATATCATGAAAGGAATAAAATGGTCCTATCATGTATGACCTGTAATTAATTATGACAATCTTAGAACTGCTTATATTTCCCCAGTGCTAAATGACACACACTGAACGTTATAGAAGAAGAGTGCAATCTCATGACAATCCAGTGTCCTGAAATGCCTTGCTAACAGGCCAGACTGACAACAGAAACTGATGAAGACCAGGACTGTATATGGATTTAGTGTTAGAGACTAGAACTGCAACTGCGAACTTTATATTCTTTCATCAATTTTAGGACCACATCTAGGATGTCTTCTGAAAATCTGTTCCTTGGTTTCATAAGGAGCCTTCAGCACATCTTGGCATGCCCTGGGCACAAACTCAAGACTGAGAAAGACTCCTAGCACACTCTGAAAATTAGCTGTAAGAAGGGAATAAAACTAAAGGAGTGAAGAAAAAGGTGGAAACAGACAACTTAAATACCTGAAAACTCAGTCCTTAATAACTACCACCTATGAAGAAGTCAGATAGCAATGCTTGCCATTTTTAGTCCATAAAAATGGATTCTTGCAATGTTTTCTTCATATAGACTAAATATTTAGAGCTTAGAATTTCAGTTTTCAAGGATCTTTTGATTATTTAAGGAAAGTTCTGGCCTAAATAAGTGCAGAGAAAGGTTTGAAAAATGTGTGCCAAACAAAGGTTTAAAAAAAGGTATAAGGCGACACCTATGCTCTGGCATCTCAGAATTTTTAGGCAACTTGTTACACTGGGGGGTCTGACTGGCAATTTTGAAAGCTTGAACTTGGCAAAAAATGAAGCAACCTGAATTTATGTTTGGGACTGAAACCAGAACTTTGGGTTTTATGGTATTTATCTCATTTTTCTTTGAATTGGTTTCATTTAGAGAACTTGAAGTGAATACAAAACAACTGATCAAAATCTAACAGACTTTAATGTTTGCTTTCAGTTTCTCCCTTCATTTCATAACTTCCCATAATACTCCCTAGTGCATCTTTGAGAGCCCTGATTCCTAAAATCTATACTAGATGTGAGGCACACTAAAAATCAATGTTACTTCCTTCCTAGTAGTATATTCTTTCCCTTAAATGAACTGGCATCAGTGAAAAGTGACAAAACACACTTGCCTTGAAACACATCTACAACAAGGCTTTCAAACAAAATGTAAGCAAGGACTTTTGTGCTTAGTTCAAGTAAGCCAGAAAACAAACACCTGCCGGTGTGGCAAGCTGGATCTGCTCCCTGCCCATCAGGGCAGTTTGAGGGAGGGATGGGACTGGATGCCTGGGAGAAATGGAGAAACAAAGAAACATAGAAATGAAGGGAAGGGAGGAGAGNGGGAGGAGAGGAGAGGAGAGGAGAGGAGAGGAGAGGAGAGGAGAGGATTACCCCTTCCAAAAGGAGGAAACTGGAAGCTTGGACCAACCCGTCTCATGGCTGAGATGCAGTTGCAGTGCCTATGAACCCTCTGCTTAGCCTTTCTACTTTTAAAAGGATGGTCCTACAAGGTTTAGGATCTGAGTAAAGCATCATCAAAACTTAACAAAGGATCCAAAGGATCCTGAGATAAAGGATTCTGAGTAAAGAAAGATTTCAATTTTGGCAATGTGTTTGGCACAGCTGAAATACAAAATGAAAGTAAAATAAACAAAATATCAAAAAGCCCAATGACATCAGAATCTTGTTCCAGAAATACATAACGATTCTTCAGCTCAGGCTTCCACCTGCACTCTGGTCATTCAATAGATGCATGAATACACAAATATACATGGTTTTATTTGCGTTTATGTTTTAGTTATAAAAATGTGGGGCTTGGGGTGTTGGCTACCCAGGATGTTTTAAGTACCTTTAAGAGTTTGTAAGCTTCATCTTTCTAATATTATTTTAAAACCCAGATTACAGAATATCCATATTGTTGCTTCTTTGTGAATCCAAATAAATGTATATGTAAGGGAGCAAAGAAAGCTTATGTTCTGTAGTACTTAAAATTTCTCTGAGGTAAGTCATTACCCTGCTATGAATCGTTTTACTTCTTTAATGTATGTAATATTAATTTTAATAATTCTCCCTTTTCCCCCAATCACTGCCAAATTACTAAGGCAAGTCCAAAGGACAAGTGGCAAGAAGAAAAAGGAAGTGATCATCTCCTATTAGTTGCTGAGATAGGTCCAACTTTATTAACAGAAGTTATTTATGTTTGGAGAAGACACATGTCAGTTATCTTCAGCCTTTCTCATTCACAAAGTATAAATATTTTGGCATTTTATAATCAGTCAGGAAAATTTCTGTACCTCTTTGTGAAATCACCTAGCACTAGATAAATTTTCAAATATTATTTTCAACACAGAGAAATATTTGGCAGTTAGATCATAGCAATCTTACTTACTTATCACTTAGAAATGTTGACATCCTGATACATTAAAGTTTTACTTCACTAACTGGTATGATTAAAATATCATAGTCAGGGGGCTTAATATGAAATGATGCTGTAAGCTACATTAATCATGTATTCTCAAACTGAAAGTCACACAGAAAGATTTATTGTGTCCTGATTAGTCTGAAATTAATTCTATATTGAAGGTACCTTTCAAGTGATTCATCTACAAGAGAGTAGGGTAATGCTTCTACTTGGAATCAGAGGGATATGATAGGGATGCAGATCAATTTTAGCAGCTAAAATGTTAATTTTAACACATGAAAGTCATATACCAAGCAGAGATGTCATGAAAGTAATGGGCAAAACATCTTTCAAATTGTGAAAGCACATCGAGATTGTTCTTTTATCATGTTTCCTTTGGTAGCAAAGTCAGCTTATGAAGTTCCTGCTCCCCAGTCCTCTCAGCCCCATCTCTCCTAGCCCCTGCAGAAGCCCTTTCCCTACCAGATATGCTGGTACAACTTTTATGGAGCACTTTGTCATTGCAATGATCTCCATTAAAATAATCAGTCCTCAAAAGCAAAAGTGTTATTTTAAGCTGGTCTTTTCACCAGTCTTTTGTACAAAAAAAAAAAAGTAAGACTGGTGCAAATGAGGGACAGCAAGAGACAACATACAAGCAAGTACCACAGGAAAATTAGGTGCCTCTAGAATGGCTTTGCTGCAAAACAAAGCATGCCATGTAGCTCTGTCTAATAGGTGACATTACCTTATCAGTGAGAAACAGAAACAGCTTTCACAGTCTGTTTTCTCAGGGAATAGCTCCAATGAAGCCAACATAGTTGAACTGGTGTGAAAATGGAGTGATTTAAAAATCATGTAAGATTAGCTTCTAAATGAGATCATAATCAAGGTGCTTTAGCTTAATTTTTTCAAACCGTATGCTCAGCTGTAGCCCTGCACAGGGGCAAAATCAGGTCCTCTGAGAGATGTTGTGTAAGCACGTTCTGGCCGTGTGCACCTGTGGTTCAACGGGACAGGTCTCTGCCCTCCACCAATGCCAGCTAGGAGAGCTACACAGCTGCAAATGGGGGAATAACTGCAGTGATTCTGCAAGCAGAGATTTCTAGGCACTGAAGACATCTCTTGAAACCTTACTAGCATCCCATAAAAGACTGGGTTGGAGGACACTGCCATAGTGCCTTATTTCACTCACACTCCAGACTGAATTCATGATCTTGACTTTACTTTCAAGTGAAAGACAGGTTAGTACTGCATACATCTATTGCATGCCTTTATTCCCACAATTAAATAAAATAGAGCTATAAAGTTATATGTTTCATATTGTGGATATGATTTTGAGGAACCTTCTGGAAAGAGACAGTTTCACAGGAGCTGCAGTGGGTTTTGGTCACCACAGTCCTGATGTCCCCAGCACCCCTTTTCTCTGTGTCGTGGTTTAACCCCAGCTGGTAACTAAGCACCACACAGCCGCTTGCTCACATCCCCCCAGTGGGATGGGGGAGAGAATCAGAAGAGTAAAAGTGCGAAAACTCGTGGGTTGAGATAAAGACAGTTTAATAGGTAAAGCAAAAGCCGTGCATGCAAGCAAAGCAAAACAAGGAATTCATTCACTACTACCCATCAACAGGCAGGTGTTCAGCCATCTCCAGGAAAGCAGGGCTCCATCACGTCTAACGGTTACTTGGGAAGACAAACACCATCACTCTGAACGCCCTCTCTTCCTTCTTCTTCCCCAGCTTTATATGCTGAGCATGATGTCATACAGTACGGAATATCCCTTTGGTCAGTTGGGGTCAGCTGTCCCGGCTGTGTCCCCTCCCAACTTCTTGTGCACCCCCAGCCTACTCACTGATGGGGAGGTGTGAGGAGCAGAAAAGGCCTTGACTCTGTGTCAGCACTGCTCAGCAATAACAAAAACACCCCTATGTTATCAACACTGTTTTCAGCACAAATCCAAAACAGCCCCATACTAGCTACAATGAAGAAAATTAACTCTACCCCAGCCAAAACCAGCACACAGTGCCATGCTTTCACACTGCCTCCTTCCTGCTGGCTCCAGCATTTATTAGCCTGCAGTGAGCCATTCCAGATCATTAACCCAGCAGAAAACAATTCATTATTCTCTGTAGAGAATTTACAGTGCTTAGAGATGGAAAAAGAATTGAAATGAGCTTCAGACCTTCAAGCACAATACCTACAGTTTCATCTCAACCATACCAGAAATCTAATTTTAAACCATCCTTTATAGATCTGCAGAGAACGACCCACTGCCCTACCTGATTTTAGTTGTTGATAGGCTGCCTTCCATAGGACATGCAGAAATAGAGAACTGTTGTGAATACGTGATCTCTTCATAACCAAAACCCCTCAAATTAAACAGTTAATTTTTCAGCTTAACTGCAAACTTCATCACTTATATTAGACTTTCTTTCCGAACACTGATAAAATCACTACGCAGCAGAGGCCGAAGAACTGATCTCTGCAGGGTGTCATGAGAAACACAATCACTCAGTAATGACTTTTTATTTATAATTACTATTGGGACTTGTCACTTAATCAGTTCTAAATTCATTAGTGCCATGTTGATTTTGTATCACTCTGGATAATCAATCAATATGCCATGCAACACTAAGTCAAATGCCTTACAGGAACAAGTCTGCTACATCAAAAATATTGCCTTTATCAACCAAACTTGCAATCTCATCAAGAAGTGACTCCACAAGCAGACATTCTATCACTTTGTCCAGGATCAATGTCACAGCTGATGGACTAATTTTTTATATTATCTTATTCAATCTTGTTGACTATTGGTGCAATGCTAGCTTTCTGCCAGCTCAGGGAGTTTCTTGGCCAGTTGTTGGATGAAGCCCTTCTGGAACCGCAGGTTTAAAAATCTGTCTTTATTCATCACCCTATTCTGAGTGGCAGTTTAGTTAGGACATATTTATTCATCATTCTTCAACAGGAATACATCATCTGTTTGTTTGCTTTTTCCCAAATGCAGAACACAAACTTAATGGAAAAATCTAAGCTTCTGAATTGTTCTTGAGAATTCCACAATACCTACCTAACGATGAGCCAATACTACTGGTACATTACATTCTTCTTAATCCTTAGGAGTTTCTTTGCATTGTCCTTAATACTTCTGAAATGTATTTTTTTGCCTATCAATTTGGTATCTTTCTTTGCATATAACTTACAGCTTTTGGTATAAGTGTACAGATTTTTCCATTTGAATATTGTTGGTGGTCTTGTGGATAAGCTTATGATAGCTGCTATTTAACATCAGCCTTACCTGAAGCTGGAAATAGGCCAGCCAAAGCATTTTTAATTAGCATGGTGGTGGCAGAGGCTTAAGCATTAGATTGTGGTTTTAGAATGCCTCATTTTTCTTGGGGAATTGTCTGCTTTTTTAACATAGGGTCTTTTGAAAAGGAGGTTTATATGATCATGACAAGCATTTATTTGTGTGTGTGTGTGCATCTAGCTTTCCTTCCCCAGTATCCCCATTAATATTTGAACCTATAGTTCAGTTTCTACACAGTTTGCCAGGGGTAAGATGTCCCTAAATCATGAAAAAATTAATGAAAAATCAACAGACAAGATAAAACAGAAAAAATAACTGTACGGCTGGCAGTCCATCATTGTCTCATGCCTCAGAAGATCTATGTGGGACAGTGCCATTATATTTGCCACAGCCGTAAGCAGAGCTACTGCTAGTTTACATGCGTTGTCAGACACAGATCTGGGAGAAACTAGGCTTCCTTATTTCTTGTAGTCATGCATGAAAACTACACAGTTTGTTCAAAAAATATTTTTCCTACTTGATTTGATCATAATTGCTTTCAAAATTGTGAATTGGCCATGAAAAGCACTGAGAATTTGTATTGCCCCCTGCCATGTTTACTAGGAAGTTTCTTCTTTAAACCCTAGCATCTTGGTTATTTTAGCTAAGCTAAGACATGCATGTAATAAACACTTTGGTAAAATAAGCCAGCTGAATCACCCTCAAGAACTGCCTTTCTCTTGCCTGAATATTAAAGAAGCTTAGACAGCTAGCTCAGATCAGACACCTAATTTTTAGATAGCTAAAATCAGTGAGATTAATCTGGGCAAAAAGCCTGGACTGGATCATGGTATGTGTCTGCTTACTTTAGCCTAATGACAAAACCGTCAGAACCTTAAGATGGACCAAATTGTTACCCACAGTCCCTCTGCCCCTCTACTAATGTTAGGTTTAATAGCTAAATAATTGTTAGGCCTGAATCTAATATCAGGTCCCCTCCAGAATTTATGAAGTCTTACAGATCAGTCAGTCCCATACCATTCACACCTATCAGGATGCAGAGAAGCTCCATACAAAAATAGAGAAAACAATCCTAGCATTCAGGGTAGTGCTCCACCATGAACTCTAAAATACGATACACCCTTCTTCTACTATGGGATTCAGGCAAGAGTTGAGACATGGACTCGAAATAAAGGGCAGGGCATTATAGACACCAGAGAACAAAAACCAATGGAAACTGATGTGGCTCCTTTCTTTCTACAGTGCGTTCTATAGTGAAAAAAAAATATTCCATTATATGTGTCAAGGACATACCTTGGTCCAATCAGTTCTCTACCAGAAAAAATATATGGGTTGGAACATATAGGCTGTGAGATTTTATCTATCCCTGACCATAAAGAAGGGCTGCTATATATACACTAAATAGTAGTACAGTAGTATAGTATAGTAGTAGTACCCTTGTGTATATGTACGTGCCATTCAAAAATGGGCATGCAGTAATAATGTCATCTGGATTAGGTCCAAAAAAAGTAGTTACTTCTGTAAACCCAGGAGGCCAAATATTATAGTTTCCAATTATATAAAACTGGCAGACTGTGGGACTTTTGCCTTCCAGAGACAATTCTGGATTTCCTGTTGAAAAAATATAATGGCTTATAGCACTAAGAAGATTTATGGAAACATTTTAGTTGATTAGCTTGTACAGTACCAAGAATTAATTGGATACCTAAGTATGTATTATTTATACCGTTATACGTCGAGATGTGAAATTTGGCCCCACAATTTCAAAAGGATATTAAGGTCCTTGAATGTGTCCAGAGGAGGCCACCAAAGCTGGTGAAGGGGCTGGAAGGCATGTCCTCTGAGGAGCGGCTGAGGACACTGGGTTTGTCTTGTTTGGAGAGAAGGAGGCTGGGGGGCGATCTCCTTGCTCTCTGCAGCTTCCTGAGAAGGGGAAGCGGAGAGGGAGGTGCTGATCTCTTCTCCCTGGTACCCAGTGCCAGGATGCGTGGGACCGGCTCAAAGCTGCATCCGTCAGGGGAGGTTTGGACTTGACATGAGGCAACGTTTCTTTACCGAGTGGGGGGTCAAACGCTGGAACGGGCTTCCTGGAGAGGCGGTAGATGCCCCATGCCTGTCAGTGTTTAAGAGGCATTTGGACAACGCCTTTAATTCCCTGCTTGAACTTTTGGTCAGCCCTGGAGTGGTCAGGCAGTTGGACTCAATCATTGTTGTAGGTCCCTTTCAACTCAACTCTTTGATTCTATTTGATTCAATTCTATTCAATTTCATTAAATTCTTCTTCCTCCCTCCTTCTTTCCCTACCAGTACATGCTGAGGAAATCTTTGATGACATTTCTTCCCAGGCCTGCACTAGCAGAAGGAATTGAATGGGTAATCATGTCCCATCCTAGGCATTGGCTCTGTCACCTTGTGGGAAGGAGGCATGTACCTTCTGATGGGGGTGAGAGCTGTGGATCGTCTCGAGATAATTTGACCACCTGAACAAATTTGCAAAAAGCACCTGGGTGCTGTGGTTTTTGAAAGTCTTCTATGTTCATCCAGTTTAGCTGGGTTTCCACAGGATGGCAAAAAACCACATCTTTGATACTAGCGAGGCTCAAAGATCAAGCCCTCCGTCTGAAGCACGAAGTTCTCCAGAACTAAATGGTTGCAAACCTCTTTGATGTGAGCAAAACCTGCTCATTTTCCTGTGGATTTCTTTTTTTTTTCCCCTGGAGTAATTTTTAGAAATGCCTGAGCTGTTTCCCTTGGAAAAACATGCTAAAACAAAAGAGCCAGAGAACAACAGTACTCCATCAGGGTGAAGGTCCATCTGGCCCAATACTCAGTCTCCGAAGTGGCCAACCATAAATGTCTAAAGGAGAGTATATGAGCAGTGCAGGTCTACTTCTGCCAGGGTCCTGGGGGTGCTCATAGGCCTCAATGCCTGGGACCAGCCTCCCCTGGGACCCCCACCCACACTGTCTCCTGCCAAGGGCCCAGGGACGTGGTGTCTCAGCTCAGCCTGGGGCCTTCAGTCCCTGCCTGAGTGATGTTGTGGGTGTGCCCCTCTCTGCCCCTCTCTCCTGGATGGGCCTGGGACCTGCACTGCAGAGAGCTGCCCTCCTGGATGGAGCCCTCAGACCTAGGTCATAGCTTGTCATGCAGAACTATATGCATAACATAGCATAACTATTCTATTCTATTCTATTCTACTCTATTCTATGCCATTCCATTCCATTCTACTCCATTCCCTGCCCTCACTATGAGTCGAATAACAATTGAGACCGTTATTTGCCTGAAATGCCAGGGGGTTTTCAGCTCCAAACACACTTTCAAGGACACAAATCAGAAAGGCTACAAGTGGAAACAGGATTTTATTTTTAAATTTTATGTCACTTTATGTTATTTTTCTGAATCTGTTTCAGAGCCGATGCTCACAAGCATTAACACAGTGCGCATGTGTAGCCAGGAGCAGGCTGGTGCGTTCTTCAGTTTAGCTTGAAAAAACATCCCTTGCAGTCTGGCAAAGGCAAGTCACAGAGCCACAGAAAGTAGCAGCAGGAACACAGGCCAAGCAGGCCCTGTTTTCCAAGGAGTGAGAATGTGGAGAATGAGTATCAGGACCAACCCCACACAAAAGAAGGAGAAGAAGAGTTCTGTGGCACTGTGGGGTATTTTCCAAAGTATGACAGCTAGCGATGACAGGGGTAGTTTTTGCCTTCCAAAACCGGCTCCACTGTGCTTCTTGGCCAGCGACGCAGGAAAAGTGCTCTCGTGCCAGCCCTGCGCGTGTATTGCACGTGGGGAGAGCTGAAAAGCAGCAGCTTCTGATGGTGCAGCAAGCCTGGAGCCCTTCCAAGCACAGGCTGTTTTCACGAGCAAGAACCCCTGGGGAAATGGAGCCAAGGGAGAGCAGAGCTCGCTCCCGCTCCAAACTTGCAACGGGCAAGCGAGCCAGAGAGAGCCAGGGCACGAGCGGCGCCTTGAAGGTGCAAGAGCGGCAGGCAAGAACCGAGCCAAAAGGGCCCAGAGGAGCCCTGACAAGGGGCTGTGCTCAACGCTACAGAGGAGAAGCAGCAAGCCCCGGGGGCCAGCCTGGGGGCCCGCCCTGGCAGTCTAGAAAGCTTCCTCCCCGCCGGATGCGGGGCACGAGGGCCACCTTCGTGCAGCATGAGCAGCAGGCACCTCGCCAAAAAGGCCCAGAGGAGCCCCGGCAAGGGGCTGTGCACGATGCTGCAGAGGAAGGCAAAAAACCCCCGGAGGCACTTGCGAGCCGACCACGGGGGGAAAAAAAGCCTTCCCCCCTCTAGCTGCAGGGCACGCGAGGCCACCTTCGTGGTGCATGAGCAGCAGGCTGTAACCTAGCCCAAATGGACCAGAGGAGCCCTGACAAGTGGTCATGCTCGGCGCTGCAGAGGAAGGCAAAAAACCCCCGGGGACCAGGGCCAATCTGCCCCGGGGGAAAATTCCTTCCTGACCCCAGAGCTGGCGATCGGCTATTCCCTGAGCACGTGAGCAAGACCTGCCTCCTCGTCCCACGGGCTGGTGACGGCCTGCCAGGAGATGCCCAAGCCCTATTCTCCCTCCAGCTGGAGCCATCTCGGGGGCTTGCGAGAGTGGCCAAATGCCCCCGGCCTGATCGACCTTGGGGGCGACAATCCTTCCCACGCCTGGCGCGACACCAGTGGGTGCTCCAAAGCACCGGGACCCCTTGCAACATCTCTGCATCCCGTTTCTTACGCCCGCTGCGCCTGGCTCCACGGGGGATGAGGACGGCGAGCTCTGCAGTGCTCCTCAAGAAGGCGTTCCCTTGGTCTTGCCACTGCTATCCAGCTGAAAAGGCCCGATAGCCTCCGGCACCTCCAGGGCTCGGTGCTTCTTCTCATCTCCTGAGGGGCTGGCATCTCTTCCCTGAAGGCTGAATCAGGATTTCCGTCCATCAGATGGGCTTTGAATGTGGCCCCACTGGGAGCTGGCCTTGCAGCAGAGAACCTCCAGCAGCCTCGTCCAGCCTCCGCTCTTCCTGCCCCAGCCCCTGCCAAGTGATTCCACTGGCGACTCAAGGACTTCCTCTCGGCTGTCTTTGGCCTGGCCCCGGGCCAGCAGCGGCAGCAGGACACAGGCGGCTGCTCCCTTTTATAATGCCCCGGGGCATTGTGACTGCTGCGTTGCCGGCTGGTGGCACTGTGACACGGGGATGATGGAACCCCCCCAGGCGCAGCCCTGCCCGCCGCCCATCCGCCCAGCATGCTTTGGGGGAAGGCCTTTGGGGTGCTGGCCCCCAGGCAGTCCCTGTGCCCAGGAGGCCCAGGGGGCTGTCCCTGCCCTTGGGGGCCATGGACTGGGCACAGCTGCTGGGCATCCCTGACGCATCTTCTGCCACTCGGCTCCCAAGGACAAACCTTGTGCTGTTAGTGTTCTCTCAGGCCATGGCAGAAACCAACCCTGCAGCCCAGAGCTGTCCCCATTAGCTGTCCCCTCTCTGCGCCAGAGCTAACATCCATAAGGTCACACAGCAAGGAGGACCAGGGACTTGATCTGGCTGGACACAAACCCTTTTCCGGGGGCGCAAGGGGGGGTGATTTCACCAGCCGCAGCCTGGAGGAAAGCCAAAGTGTAACCAGAGCCATAGGTTGGGATGGATGGTGCCAAGAGACCGCCATGGAAATAACATGGGCTTTGAAAAACAAGGGAGTGGAGGTTACACTGGTGTGGTGGAAAGGCTGGTCATTTTCAGACCTAGTGTGGGATAATAACAGAAGATTGACAAGGAGGTTTGTAAACATGCTCAAGTGACTTGCAGCTGGGGTGTAGAAAAATACATATATCATACTGATTGTTGTTTAGCCTTGTGTGGTTTACAAGTAGAACATCTGTGTTCAGATAACATAGGCCTATGACAGGCTTAGAGGTACTGTATCGGATGTGCTTAAAAGTCCTACTCTGCTATGGAGAAGATCAAAACTAAGTAGTAAAGTACGCCTGTGCGAATCCATGATACAGTTTGCAGATGACACCAAGCTGGGCAGGAGTGCCGCTCTGCTCTAGGGTAGGAAGGCTCTGCAGAGGGATCTGGACAGGCTGGATCGATGGGCCGAGGCCAATTGTATGAGGTTTAACAAGGCCAAGTGCCAGGTCCTGCACTTGGGTCACAAGAACCCCATGCAACGCTACAGGCCTGGGGAAGAGTGACTGGAGAGCTGCCCGGCGGAAAAGGACCTGGGGGTGCTGGTCGACAGCCGCCTGAACATGAGCCGGCAGTGTGCCCAGGTGGCCAAGAAGGCCAACAGCATCCTGGCTTGTATCAGGATAGCGTGACCAGCAGGAGTAGGGAAGTGATCGTGCCCCTGTACTCGGCACTGGTGAGGCCGCACCTCGAATACTGTGTTCAGTTTTGGGCCCCTCACTACAAGAAGGACATTGAGGTGCTGGAGCGTGTCCAGAGAAGGGCAACGGAGCTGGTGA